>CAEGAE010059091.1:0-23875 GCA_903067095.1 Girardinus metallicus
GAATGGCCAATCTGTATTACGTATATTTAAATACCGTAACGTTATTGGCACACAGGTAGAGAAGAAGCGCGGAGACTGTTTAGCCAACCATACGGTCAATCAGGATGCAGAACACAATGCACTGTGAAAAAAAAAAAAACTGCACAAAAAATCCGCGAAGCAGCGAGACCGTGAAAGGTGAACCGCGTTATAGCGAGGGTTCACTGTACACATTTATCAGTTATGTGAGCAGAAATGGATGGTGCAAAGATAGACTCATTAAGCAGCAAAGGTAGCTCATTACTATGTGTGTGCAAACCTATTTTGATTCCATCAACCAATCACGAAACGCATTCCAATTCCTCCCACCAATCACAGAAGAAACTTCCGCCCATTGCGTCCCTATGTCTCGTCCAATGTAAAATCGTTCTGGTTTGCGTAGTGAATGTGTCAATCCGCGTCTACGGCGAAGAAGCGTTACAGCTATGGTTGTACCCCCTTTTGTTCATCAGAGTTCCTCCATTATTGCACAAACAATGAAACTATCTGGATGTTATGCCGTTTCATAAAACATTTTACTGCATGTACGCCTTCCACGCTCTCCTCTGGGATTATCTAATGAATTAAAAGCGACCTGCAACCCTCCTGAGCTGCTGTGAGGTGTCCGAAGCACGCAGTATTTCCTGAAGAACGTGGAGTAGTAAGTGTTGAAAATAAAGTATCAGTCTGGAAGTGTTGTGTTGGTGTTGAAGGGTTACTTTTGGTCACATTTTTACGGTCAGGAACTTGCTGAAGTTGTGATCCTGTGCTAATTATTGTAATCCATCATAACCCACTGTGCCCTGAAAAGACAGTGACGCGGGTAGCTCCCCTTATTATGCAAAATAAGCACGCCAGCCTTTTTTTCTACATCACAATACCAAAGCATATTAATGCCGAAATAAAAATCTCACATGAATGTAGTTGTGGCGCTTGGTAATATTCGGCATTGGACCCAACCTCACTTACTGTTGCAGTTCGCTAACTTCATGAAATCGAACGTTGGCTGTTATTTTCTGGAATCCACAGGGTGAGGTGATTATGGAGGGAAACATTGGGTCGGAATGTTTACAATGAGACCAGTTCAGACACTGTTATTGGATTTAGTCCTTACTATTTCTTACAGAAACGGTCTGCAACGGCTGTGTTACAGCTACCTTTGTTTAGCTAACATTTATTCCGTGAGCTTAGCTAACGCACGAGCCTTAAACGTTTCCAACGGGAATAATGTATTGAGCTAAGGTTTATACCGATTTTTAATGTCTGGCTTGTTTGTTTGTAAAGGCTGTAAAGTATTTGTTCCTCTGTTCCTTTGGAAGTTTGTAGAAATCGTGGTTTGCCAACTGTTGTTAGCAGGTTGGCTAAAGCTCCCTGCTACTGTAGTTCATTGTTGGAGAGAAGCAACACCAGAATGCTAATGTTAGCATGCATTTAGATGGTCGTGTAGCCCAGTTACTGTATATTTCGCGGTGTACAATTGAATTAAGTAGATTTTTTTATTTTTATTTTTTTCCTAGCCAAACCCAAGCTCATGTCCTAATTCGCAGTCAGACCTTTTCCTGGTTGTTTTATTGCTTAAACGTTTTATTTGTTGACCTGAATGGCATCTGTCATCTGGTAAAAACAACTTATGTTCCCCTATTGGAGTGTGTTTACATTTTCAGAGGGTTATTTCCTGGTCATGTGACAGCAATACAGATAAGTTATTAGATAGTATTTGATGGTATTCATGTATGTTACATACTGTAAAGAAATTACAAAATAGCAAAATAAGGAAGCTTCACTCCTTAGCGTTACTATAAACCTCTATGTTTCCATGGTAACTGGAGCCTATTCCAGCTGTCAGTGGGCTCTAGATCAGATCATCTGTGCATCACAGACCCACCCCCAGAGCTAATTCTGACAGATCTTGTAGTTACTATCATAATCTCTTGACTAAAATGGGATTTTCTTTTTCAGTCACAGTGTGATCAGTTGTAGTCATTTCAGTTTTGGTCAACCAAACTACATATTAATTCACTAAAGGTACTGTAAATTTAGTTCACTGAATTAAGTAGCCGTAGAGAAATGTATTTTTTAGGACCTCGTATCTTTAAGGGTTATAATTCCCTTGCATCAATGTTGCACCTATTGATCTCAGAATGCAGCTGAATTAGATTTATATTTGTCAATACACAAACATGCATATGAAGATCAAGTTTCTAATTGCTGTTCCATGCTATATTTCCACCGCATCATAATGCTTGATTAAAATATTTGTAGTTTTTGTCATAAAAAAAAATATAGAGATTTTTGTTGCCAAAAAAATTGCATCAGTTTTTGTTAACAGAATATATTCTAAAACATAATGGTTCATGCACAACAAAGATAATTTTGATATCCTCAGTTCACCAAACATTATATGACAATATTGGAAACAATGGAAAAGATTGAGGAAAACAATTGCAGCCCATATTTTCTTATTCATGTTGATATTGTGCAGCCCTATATTCCATTTGTTTTGAAGTCATAGTTTCCATTTGTGTTTTTTTTTTTCTTCAGATGTAAAGCTGAACCTCAGTTGTCCCTGAAGAGGTTGTTGGCACCATGGGACTAGATTTTGACGTGAAGACATTCTGTCATAATCTTCGGGCCACAAAGCCGCCGTATGAGTGTCCAGTGGAGACTTGTCGTAAGGTTTACAAGAGTTACAGCGGCATAGAGTATCACCTCTACCACTATGACCATGACAACCCAACTCCTGCTCCCGCTGTGCCCCAGAAGAAGAGGAAGGGCCGCCCTCCTCGTGCTTCGCTGACCGCCTCGGGGGACACGGACGACATCGGAGGCAGCGGAGGCGGAGGACCTAGTCCTGAAGCAAATGCACCTGGGAGCCCCAACCGGTCGGACCATTCTCACTCCCCTGGCAGGGAGACGATGACCTACGCTCAGGCGCAGCGCATGGTGGAGCTGGAGATTCAGGGACGCATTCACCGCATCAGTATCTTTGAGAACATTGACGTGGTGTCCGAGGAAGACAGCGATGCCGAGGACGTACCGCCATCCGGCGCAGGCAGTTTTGGAGGAGGGGTTTGTAATGGCAGTGACAGTGGAGCCGGGGGCAGTGAAGTTGGAGGAAGCGGGAAGGACCGCGCTGATATCCCGTCCTCCAACGGCGGAAAAGCCACGCCAAAGACTGGGAAGCACAAAAGTAAGGATAAGAAGAAGGACGGTTCATCTCACCATCACAACCCGCAGTCTGGTCTTGCTGTCAAGCTTCCAGAAGCAGTGTTTAGAGAACTGGACCAAGAAAGACCTGATGCCCCTGTTCGGACTTTATCCTACTACAGGTGTGCAACTAGGATTGTAATTTGATTCATTAATATTTAAATGGCTTAGGTAGGTTAGCTTTTTCACTGTCTAAAAATAAAATTAGACTTAACTTTTCATTTTTACTTAGGTTTCCTCAAAAGAATTCAGTTTGTCAAATGCCAGAATAATGAGGGTGACTTTAAATCTTTTATTGAATTCAGATGTTTAAATACATTTCCTTAGTATTTGGTAGAATTGCCTTTTGAATCATGTAGTTTGGGTCAAAAGCTTTGAGTTTCCTTTCACAGGCTCTTCACATTAGATTGGTGAAATTTTGCCCTATTCCTCAGGATGGAGCTAGTCAGCACACCTTTTCCACTTAATCCATAAATTATGCTATGCTATGCTTTAGGGTTCTTTGTATGGGATATCCATTTGTGACCAACCTGATGTCACAACTCTCTTCTAGAAAACGTTTTTTTTTTTCACGATCCCATCTATTATGTGTGCTAGTTCCTACTGCAGCAAAACCCCCCCACAACATGATGCTGGCATCACCGTACACCCACATGTGGTAGGCTGTAGGCTTGCGATCACGATTATGACCAAACACTACAAGTAACTTTTGTAATCATTTTAGTAATCCTAACTGACCTAAAATAGGAAAAGTTTAGTCTGATTTCATGTAAGTGAAGAAAAACAAGTTATGGGTTTCTCTTTTAATACAATGTGTTTTAAATATTTAGTAATTCCTTTTAGAAGCTTTAAACTTTTTGTGATAGATTTTTCTTTCTGCCCACATTTCCTACTTTGTCTGCCTCTGGGCTTCAGGTACATTGAGAAGTCTGTGGAAGAGCTGGATGAAGAGGTTGAGTACGACATGGACGAGGAGGACTACATCTGGCTTGGCATCATGAACGACAAACGGCGACGTGACGGAGTGACGCCAATCCCTCAGGAGGTCTTTGAATACCTCATGGACCGCTTAGAAAAGGAGTCCTACTTTGAGAGCCACAACAAGGTACCTGAACTCGCATACTAAAGACATTACAGACATTCACCTGCGAATTTGAGCTCTGACCCGTTCTGTTGCCCGTCCCCCAGGCAGACCCCAGTACGTTAATCGACGAGGACGCCGTCTGCTGCATCTGCAATGACGGCGAGTGTCAGAACAGCAACGTCATCCTGTTCTGTGACATGTGCAACCTGGCGGTGCACCAGGAGTGCTACGGCGTTCCCTACATCCCAGAGGGTCAGTGGTTGTGTCGGCGGTGCCTGCAGTCACCGAGCAGAGCGGTGGACTGTGCTCTGTGTCCTAATAAAGGCGGGGCTTTCAAACAAACGGATGACGGGCGCTGGGCTCATGTAGTTTGTGCGCTTTGGATCCCGGAGGTGAAGCGATTTTTGGCAAATCAACTGCAGAGATTTTGATTGGCTGCACATGTTGTCCCAATAATAAAATGTTTTTCTCCCATTTTCTAGGTCTGCTTTGCAAACACGGTCTTCCTGGAGCCGATCGACAGCATCGAGCACATCCCTGCCGCCCGCTGGAAGCTCACCTGCTACATCTGCAAGCAGCGTGGCTCAGGCGCCTGCATCCAGTGTCACAAAGCCAACTGTTACACAGCCTTCCACGTCACCTGTGCCCAGCAGGCAGGCCTCTACATGAAGATGGAGCCGGTCAGAGAAACGGGGGCTAACGGCACATCGTTCAGCGTGCGCAAGACGGCATACTGCGATATCCACACGCCGCCGGGGTCAGCCAGGCCTCTCGCCGGAGTGGGCGGGGCCAGCATGGGCTCGTCCAACAGCGAAGGGGAGCTGGAGGACGACGACGAGCCCAGTCTCGGCCAGGACGAGGACTCCAAGGGCTGGAGCTCTGAGCGGGCCAAGAGGGCGAAGGCAAAATCCAGGCTGAAGATGAAGAGAGCGAGGAAGATCCTGGCAGAGAGGAGAGCTGCTGCACCAGTGGTGTCTGTGCCCTGCATACCTCCCCATAGGTAGATGTGCAATTCACCTGCTCAGGCAGAAATATATGTCACTGTATATTCTGTCTTACAAAAGAAGCTTTTATTTTTTTTACATTTTATCGAAGTAAAACCACAAAATTTCAACTTATTTTACTGGGATTCTATGAGACCAGAGGTCAGCAACCTTCACAAGCCTAAGAGTTGATGAGAAGATCGAAGGAGCTAAAAACGGGAGGAAATCTGCAAAAGAATTTAGGCCATGGTGAAAGTTTATCCTCTACCAGGACAAACATGCAGCCATGTTTGTCCCGGCAGTGGTTCAGATCAAAGTACAGAGAAGAATAAGCTAAAAATCTCAGATTTACAAAGCTGGTTGAGGCGTATGCCCATGGAACTACTATGACAAGGTTGTTCAATAAAGCATTTATCCAGAGGAGCTAACTACAATTGTCTCACTTTTCATTTTGTTTCATTTTCATTTCTACAGAAAAAATGGAAATTATCTTTAATTTTCCTTCCACTTCACAGTGAAGCGCTCTTTTGTGTTGGTTTATAACAAAAACTCCCAGTAAAATGTTTGCGGTGGTAACGTCACAAACCGATAAAGTTCAAGGGAGCGTGAATACTCCTGCATGACGCTGTAAATTAGTGTTTGCTTCTCTGCAGACTCAGCAAAATCACAAGCAATCTGACGGTGCCCAGGAAGAGTCAGTTCATGCAACGACTCCACAGCTACTGGACGCTGAAGAGGCAAAGTCGAAATGGCGTTCCTCTTCTGCGGCGGCTCCAGACCCACCTGCCATCTCAGCGCCACGTCGAGCCGCATCCACCACAGCCCGCAGCACAGCTTCCCCCTGTAAACATTTCTGCCTCTTGCTATTTGTTTAGTGTTTTTTGCCCCATTAACTAAAATGAATACTTTTTTTTGTTATTTGTTTAATATTTTTCATCACATTTGTGTTTCAGAGGGACAACGAGGAGAAACAGACGGCCTTAAAGGAGCAGCTGAAGGCCTGGCAGAGGCTGAGACATGACCTGGAGAGAGCCAGGCTGCTGGTGGAGCTCATCCGCAAGAGGGAGAAGCTCAAGAGGGAGACGGTGAGGCTCAGAACGGATATTTTTACACTATTGTGATAATAAAATTGTGTATGCATGAATGTCGGTTTATCCGCGCAGCTGACAGGTGTACAACTGTGCGTGTTTAGATTAAAGTGCAGCAGATGGCGCTGGAGATGCAGCTCACTCCCTTCCTGGTGCTTCTCAGGAGCACGTTGGAGCAGTTACAGGAAAGAGACACAAACAACTTTTTCACTGAGCCTGTTCCCCTTGAAGAGGTAAACACTGACAGAAAAAACATTCAACGTTTCCCCTCTTTATTTGCACATATAAAATTAGACCATGCTGCTGCATTAATATTGGTTTAAAGTTGCAAGCGCAGAGGTTAGAATTGTACATCTAAATGAAGCTGGTGGAGACTTTTCCATCAGACTGTTCCTCAGTCCGAGCCTTTCCCTCCGTTCAACAGGTGCCGGACTACCTGGAGCACATTGACACTCCTATGGACTTCCAGACCATGTGGAACCTGCTGGAGTCCCATCGCTACCTCACGTTCGAGGCCTTCGAGGCCGACTTTGGCCTCATTGTCAACAACTGCCTCAAGTACAACGCCAAGGACACGGTGTTTTACCGAGCCGCCCTGAGGCTCAGGGAGATGGGCGCCGTCGTCCTCAGAGCGGCCAGGCGCCAGGCCGAACGGATCGGCTTCGATTATGAGTCAGGCACGCATCTTCATCGAGACTCGAGCCCAGAAAGCCAACGTGAGCCAGACAGAGACCGAGACAGAGACAGAGACCGAGAGCGGGACAGGGAACAGGACAGAGACAGACCTTTGTCCTCTAATGAAGACGGTAAGCGCTCCACTTTTACTTTAATTGGTTGGCTTATTGTGATCAGGAGAGTTTCAGCTCCAAAGAATTGGCAAAACACTAAATATTTTAAAAAGACATGCTTTTCTCATAGATCGATTATTGTCATGTGAACATATTTTAAAATATTTTTGTCCTTCATTGAAATATGTATGTTACATAATACCTAATTTAAAAGTTTTTTGCTTGTCATAAAATAAAGCTAAATGTTTCAGATGAAGATATTGTTCACGTAGCATAGAGAAATTACCAGCAGATGGCGCCTCTCTTGCTGTGCTGAATTTCACTGGTTCGAAAACATTTAAGATTCTGGGCTTCTGTTCTCCACATGAACATCATCAGCAACATTTTCTATCAACAAGATTTTAAGTCTTTGTAACCAACAATGGGCTCCCAGTCCCACATTTTGTATTCATGACTCTTGAACTTTAAGAGGTTTCTGGAGGCTATTATCTAACAGACCAAGCAGGACATAGTCATGAGGTTGAAGTAGAAGAATTTTTACATTTACTTTTTACAAACTAGGTTGGAGAGTCTCTACTGCAAGTTCATTCTAGACTTTGACTAGGCTATTGTAACACAGACTTTTTGATCTAAACTGTTTCACTGTTTATCTGAATCGTTGTCCTGCTAAAAGGTAACCTCAGGTCTTTTAGCCTCTCCTCTGCTTCATGGTCTGCCACTATGTTTCACGGTGTGTTCAAATACAATTGGAGACGACTCACATGACGGCTCTAGTCCAATGCTGTTAAACCTGAGCACTTTCTTGTCCATTTGGTGGATGAGCTGTAAGTGTTGCTCTCCCTGCCCCTCCCAGACCTGTTGCTGCCAGAGAACAGGCGACGGCTGCCGCTGGACGAGCAGCTGCATTACCTGCAGGCGCGCCTCGATGAGGTCAACTCAGGGAAGCACAGCATCGGCCAGTCTCGCAGGGCCAAAGCCCTGAAGAAGGAGATCAGTGTGATCAGGAGGAAGTTGGCGCACCAGCGGGAGGTGGGCTCCATCATGGGGGGCCGTGAGTCGGCGGGGGATCGCAGTTCTTCTCTCCCACACCACTCTTCATCTGCGGGACACCATGATGAGGGGGGAGAGAGCAGCAGCCAGGAGATTGGAGGAAAGGGTGTGTCTATAGGAATGTTGGTATATTAATATGATGTGTAAAACGACTCAGCAGACAAAAAGTTTATTTCATCTTTGTCATTTTTATCTCGTGTTTTATCTTCCGCAGCTCCCGAGGTTGGCCGGCGGACTTCTGTGCTTTTTTCCAAGAAGAACCAAAAAATGGCTGGACCTCCCAAAAGACCGGGGCGCCCGCCGAAGAACCGAGACATGGGCTATGCCGGGCCAGGGGTGAGCCAGAGCCCCATCGGACCCCCCCAGCTGCCCCTGCTGTCCAGCAGCAGGCCCAGGAAGAGACCCCGCACCCCCCACAGCACCTCCAGCTCCGACAGCGACAGCGACAACGATGACCTCCTGCCAGGTGCGGCGCACCGTGGCGGTTACTGCACCTTTAATCATGTGACAGTTCTCGCGTCACAGAGTGACTCACTGCCTCCGTGTGTTACCCTCAGGTTTACCGAGCAACGGCTTTGATACAGGAAACCAACCTGTGACTGAAAGCTTCCGTGTGTACAGAAACGAGCCTCGTCTGCCTCGATCCAGCTCCGACTCCGAGTCCACCACCAGCAGCAGCAGCAGCGCCGCTTCTGACAGGACCAGGTGATTGATGCATGAGCGCTTCTGATCTAAAGTACCCACAATCCCACATGTTGCTGTTGGTTCATGAACAACAGCATAGAAAGTGAAAACTTTCTTCCTTTTTCTTTTTTCTCCAAAAAATAAAAAAATAAAGAAGAAAACGCTTGTTTTGACGGGCGCGCCTTTCCTGTCTTTTCCTCCCCCAGCACTACGCCCTCTAAACAAGGCAGAGGAAAGGCGTCGTTCTCTCGTTCCACCTTCCATGAGGACAGCAGTGAGGAAACGTCGGGCACAGAAAATGATTCCTACTCAGTTGGAGGATCACGGAGCGTTTCACACTGTAAGCACATCCACACACTCACTGTGAAACCCTGCAAAGCGCACATGAAGGCGTTAAACTTTTCAAACATTGTTTCAGTTCATTTGCTTTGAGAGTCAGATTATTGTAAGACTTGATGGAGACATTAATCTGAGTCTTGATCACATTTCTAATTTAATGATTCTAAACTAGTATTCCTAAACCTAAACTAGTATTTTGCTTTAGAGTTTAATGCTTCACCACCATTAGAGTACTTGCATAATTGGTAAGAAAAAAATGCCACGTAGAGGTTTTTACACTGCCCACATTCACTTGACCGTGTTTCAACCACAAACCTGGGTGCATTTTAGTTACATTTCATGAGATCCTACACAAATTCCAAAACTGTAAGCTGGAGGAAAAAGACACATGAATTTCTACACTTTTTACAAATGACATTCTGGGAAGTGTGGCCTGCATTTGAGTTCCCCATCTCTTCACCTCTACTCTCAAATAAAATCCTTTTGAACTCACCTATTGGTGAATAAAGTGGTCCTGTATGTAATTACTTTCTGTATAAGTGGAGCCGATCGGAGAAGGATTCGAGAACAGCTTGGACTTTGGTAGTTTATAAAAGCCAGCAAGAAAAGGCCATTGCTGGCAGAAGACGATTCACTCTTCTCAACAGACTTGTAGACGATCTGCAGTATCTTGCTGCAAGCACAGATTCTTGATTAAATAAAATCTGCTCTGCTCAAACTGTTTTGCAAATAAAAATGTTAAGAAATGTTAGAAATCGTTTATTTTCTTACTGCTAGCACATAAAATTCCAAGTTCAAGGGATATTCATACTTTTTCCAGGAATGACCACAAAGTTTTATTCTAATCTAACCAATCTAATCTAAGAGTAGCAATAAAAAAAAAAAAGTTCTAACTCTTTTTAATCAAATAATCAAAGCTAGTGGGTTCATATCTAAAGCTGGGGATTTCTGCTGTGAAATTTTTTTTTTATTTTTAAAGCAGGAAACTGTTCAACGGCAAGAGTCAACCCGTCTTATTCAGTTTCCTTGGGCTAAAAAGGTGTTGGGTGTACAGGAAACAAGACTTCACATATTTTGTTCCTGTTTTTGATTGTTACATGGAAGTATGCCAGCTGCTGCAGTTGTTGCCTGAATGAAGGAAACATAGTATGCTCCACCTAAAAACAAGACATTTTTCTCACCTTGAGAAAGACTGAATTGTGACGCTTCCAAAAAAATAAATTTAAAACTTTATCTGGTTACATAACTTATTAATCCCTGTTATTGCTGCACATTTCACAATGAGAAGATGATTCACTCCTTTTGAACAGAAAATACTTGTTTTATAGTAAACCCTGAAGATAATGAGATAACATATGAGCCCATTGCATTGAGAAAAGAAAAATGCCGTAACGCTGGCTTTTCTTGCTGCTGTCAGTGGTGCGCAGCCGTGACCGGTCAGGATGCTGGATGACGTCTGACGACTACTCCTCTCTAGAAGCTCTAGATCTGGTCTGGGCCAAGTGCAGAGGCTATCCTTCGTATCCTGCTCTGGTGAGATAGAAACATTGTGTTAACCCTGTTAACACAATGTTAGCCCTTTTGTTTGAATGAAAACAACCTGATTTCTACAGTGAGTGCACGTGAGTGCACGTTTAATCACCATTCACGCCACTGTTCGCCTGCAGATCATCGACCCAAAGATGCCCAGGGAGGGCGTGTTCCACCGCGGAGTCCCGATACCCGTACCTCCTTTAGACGTGCTGAAACTCGGGGAGCAAATGACCCAAGAAGCCCGGGAGCACCTGTTCCTCGTCCTCTTCTTTGACAACAAAAGAACCTGGTCAGTGTTCTGAATCCAACAGTTTCAAATGTTTCGCTGACATTTGCAATCTTCCATCTTATAAGGGTCAAACTTTGTTTTGCAAGCTAATCAGGCCTGGTTGTGACTGGATGCAGACTCGTGCATAACTCTGCTGCAGAAACTTCAAAGCGAAGCACGAGCCGACAGAATGCGTAGCAGATATAGGCCAAACGTGGTTTTTGAGAATACAAGACAAGGGAAAGAGCACCTGCTCTTCTAGGTCACCGTGTACACTGCTTTAATTCAGAAGGAAAAAAGAAGCGTGAGAAGGGTGACGGCTTCATGCGCTGAAATCCTTCCTCGTTCTCATCTTAGAAGGTTAGCTGAAGTTCTTTCAGGTCACGCCCTGCAAAGAATCTGGAAGTCCATCCGCTGGGGGAGACAAAGAGCCCTTTTGTTTGAAGAGGCATTTTAATTACACTAATAATGATTCTAGCACAATATACTAATTTATGCACATACATCTTTATCTCAATAGAAATGCTCATTTATTTCAGTATTCAGACAGTAAAAATGAAACTCGTAGTCAATATGGTGCGCTCAGAATGACATGTGTGAAGCTTTTATTTCTGTTCATTATGATGGCTTAAAGCTAAGAAATTCTGAATATCAGTTTTTCTGAAACCCCCAGAATATTTTATCAGGACCAGTAAAAAAAAATTGGGTTGTTATTATGAAATTGTCAGCTTATTGATTAAAATATGCCCATGCACCAAACAATACTTGGTCAGGTCTCCTTTTACATGAATTACTGTATCGGTGCTACATGACCTTCGGCAGTGTGGCAGCTAAGTCCTATTGGGACATGAAATTGGTATCTCTAGCATGAAATGCTCTAAAATTTGTCAAACATTTTAATATGAGCCTTGATGAAACTCAGTGAACCAACACCAGCAGATGACACGACACCCAAATCATCTCTGATTGTGGAAAATTCACATTTGACCTTTTAACCACAGAGCAACAGTCAATCCATCCAACCATTTGCTTCCAAATCACTCCTTTAGTCCTTCTGTTGATTCTTCCATCCTTTTCTCTTACAGCTGGTGAGTTTTGCAGGTTCCATATGTAAAGGTGGTCCGCTGTAAATGTATTTGTCATAAATTTACTGGAAAGTGTTTGATGTGTGCTTTAGAAATGTAGGGAATTTAGAAATGAAAAATTATTTAGAACCCAATTTACAATTATCTTCTTCTTGCTAGAGCACATTTTGAAACACAATTTGTCCTTCCTCTCTGAACTTTGTCAGATATATATATATTTTTTCATGATTATTATTTGTTTTTGAAAACCGCTACCGTTTACCTTTCACTGTTTGGATTTCCCTCCTTGTGGCGCGAATGTGAAATCATAAAATAACATTTCTGGATTAAAAACCATCTTTTCTTCTTGTCATACCTAATTTATTTTGTGAAACTAAATTTGGGGATTGTTATTAGCTACAAAACATTATTAAAAAAAATAAATACTTGGAAAAATATCTGTTTAATTAACAAGTTTCATTTCCAGCTAACGTTTCGGGCGAGAGGTCGCCAGTCTGTCGCATGGCAACAGACTGGCGAGAGACAGGACAAACAACCATGCACACACACACTCACACCTAGGGACAATTTAGAGAAACCATTTAACCTGACAGTCATGTTTTTGGACTGTGGGGGGAAGCCAGAGTACCCAGAGAGAGAATATACAGACTCCATTCAGAAAGACCCCAAGCCTGGAATCGAACCCAGAACCTTTTTGCTGCAAGGCAACAGTGCTACCAACTGCGCCACTGTGCAGCCCCCATGTTTTTAAAATAGATTTTTCAATTTGATTGAGATGCACCTGTGTGCTTGTGTGTTTCGCAGGCAGTGGCTGCCACGATCCAAGCTGGTGCCGCTTGGTGTGGACCAAGAACTAGACAAGGAGAAGATGCTTGAGGGCAGGAAATCCAACATTCGTAAATCCGTTTCGGTGGCCTACAGTCGTGCCATGCAACACCGCAGCAAAGTCCAGGGAGACCCCAGCAGCGAAACCAGCGACAGTGACTGACATCAAACAGACACGCAGTCTAAATCTGCAAAACATTTATCCATTAAGGGAGCACAGCCCTTTGTCACGGATTACAAAGACAACAAAGCAAGCAGGAAAATTAGTAGGAAGGAAAAACTCCACTACTTTGGCCCCAAAACACATTCACTCACACTAAGCCATATTTAATCAGACATGTAAAAAAAAAAATTGTATTTAAGAAGATTAAAAATAAGGATATTACTAATAATGATGATGAAAAAAAAATGTTCCAAATCATGAATCAAAATGTTTAATGTACGTGGTCTGTATATGTTTAAAACAAAAATGAAATAATGGTTTACAGACTTAAAATGTAGGCATAATATCACACTATGGTCCATACACAATTCTGCCTCCCCCTGTCCTTCTTCACATTCAGTCACACAGGTAATCTTACACTCAAGCAGGTAAATGCATGTTCTATGTGTAGAGTAAATATATACACACCTCACCTTCCAGACAAAAGCATACCTGTGTGTGTGGAGTCAGAGGAGCAGAAAAAGGGACTGTTGCAGCCTGTTTGTAGGCAAATCAACGTTACTGTAATTTATTCTTTGAATTCTTTGTTTGTCACTCCAGCAGCTGCACATCTCAACGTCTTTTTTTTTTTTTTTTTTTTTACAGATTTGTAAACAAGTATTCCTGTGACATTGACCTGTAGAATCAGTCAATAATGAGGACTAATCTGAAACATGATCGTCTCCATGTCTCTTAGTCTCAGGCCGACGGCTGTAGAACTTTTATATAACACAGATTGCATAAAAAAAATACAAGTTTAATAAAAAAAAAAGCATTTTGTTGTTTTTTTTTAACTTGGGTCTTGTGTTGTGATCACTGTTACTGCTACGTCTCTGTTTCCTCCTACATAAGAAGGAGACCATAGTGTGGATTATTTTTAGCTACTATTCTGAAGAAAAATCCTTATCCTCTTTTTGTTTTCCTTCAGTGGAAGGGTGGGTCAGTAATTTATTGGGCTTTCACTTCCTGATACAGGTTTCTGTTGAGAGTTGCCGTATTCGACACGATCACTCAGGCTTTAAAGTTTTTTTTACAAAAATGTGGCCATTAAGACCATGATAATCTTTCCCATCTCAGGGAAAGATTACCCAAGACGGAGACCTTTTTCATTTCTATCAAAGCCTTTGCTCTTTTATGACCTGAAATCTGATGCCCTGCGGTTGGCTAATGCTGTACTCAACCTTCAATCTGGCATGTAAAGAGACTCAAACATGTTCAACTCTGCTAAACAGCTTTTAGCTTAATGTGACTCAGACAAATTTAAAGGTTTGTCCAAGCATATGTCATAATGTTCTTATTGTGGCCTGCAGGTTTTTTTTTGCTTTTACGTACAGTTGAAACCAGATATTTTTATTCACTGTACACAAAGACACACCTTCTTTTCCTGACTGTCTGACATTAAATCTGACTAAATTTGACAGCTTTGATCGGGTAAGGATTACAAAAACAATTTCTGGTTACTAAATATATACAAAATACTGAGAGAGCATTTGTTGGTTACATTCTTATTTCCCTCAAGTTATAAAACTAAGTTCTCAAACAAAAGATTATACAAAGTTTTCATACAAGATCATACAAAAGATTACAGTGCCTTGCAGTGCATGTCATCTGAGAGGTTCATTCAAAACATTTTGAGTTTACTGAAAGCATGTCTAGGCAACACCTAGAACACTCTCCTTCCTTGTGTGACCTCATGGTAAAACTAAATATCAAGCAAGACATGAAGAAGACAATTGTGAACCTCCAAAAGTCTGTTTTGTCCTTGTGTTCAATTTCCAGATGCCTTCCAAGGCATCTGGAAATTGCCATCAGTCCAAACAAGTATAAACGGTATGGGAACTTTATGAAGGGAGATCAATAAGTCGAAATGTAGGAGCAACATCTCAAGACATCATCTTGAGATGTTGATATGTCTTCAATTTGAAGGGTGATCCTAATTTCTCTTCCGAATTGGTTATGAAGTGCCTTAAGAACAACAAAGTTGATGTTTTTGAGTGGCAATTGCACAGTTTAAAAGGCACTTCTGCCAAATTCTAGTGGAATACATGTAAACTTTAAATAAAAAGTGCATCATTCTGGAATTTAGCAAATGCAAACGTGAAAGTCTGGTTTAATGTCAAGCAGTGAGGAGAAAGTGGTTATATGTCTTTATATAGAGTGTAAACATTAGACTTCAATTGTTTTTTTAACTAAAGAAATTTGAATCTTCTTGTCAGGGCACTTTAAGAAAACAATGTCCCATTATGGCATCTTTAAGTCAGTCACGGCCCTCGGAAGGGTTGTTGCAGGTTTGTGCAATGTGAGAATACTGTATATTGAAATCCATGTTGTAACAAACCGTGGTGTGACTGGGGCCTACATGGATTCATTTTATAAAAGAGTTAAAATAACCTCACTGCTGCATTTGTTTTAGGATTCGTGCTTCGTGATTTTCAGTGACTGAACACCCATTTAAAACAACCAGTCCATAGGATGTCTACTCACATTCTCTGACGCAATACAAGCTCAAGTGGTTGCGACGACAAACATTTCGTGCAAACGCACGCTCCTCAAAACCGAGGCTTTTTTATAAGATTTTCCACAAATGATAAAGATCCCCCACCCCAAAAGAGGACCCACATGCCACAAATTCTGCCTTTAGATGAGCAAGAGTGACAAGACCCCAATGATCAGTTAAAACCTCTCTGTTTCGCGACACTCAGAAAACGCGTGGAAACATCTGATAAATATTTCTATGTGGTTTTAGCAGGATGCACCTGATACAGGAGGTGACTTTGCGATGGCGAGGAAACGGAGTTCTTCTTTTGTCTCTCTTTTTCTTTCCTAGACCCGTTTTAGGTTTTAGCTGTCATATCCATTTCCTCTCCCTAAACGCGCATTAGATTAAAAGACCAAAAAGTTAGATCATTCTTTTTAAAAAAATCACTCCACCAAAAAGTAAAAGCTTGTTACCTTTTCGTTTATTTAAAGAGTCTAATCTCACAACAACCTTTAAACTTTTTCATTACCTCTTATTTAAACGGGGAGAACGATTGTTTTTGAGGAATGTTTCACTACCAGAAACCTCTTTTGCAAATGCAGTCACCATTATATGAATATTTGTGAGGCAAATGCATTTATGTGTTGGCAAACAAGAGAAATTTACTCAGCACTTTTGTTGTTGACTCAAGAGTGCTGGTTGATTGCACAGTGTCACTCTGTATGGTACATGCAAATCTGGTTATGTTGAGAGGCGTGTAGTGGACCACAAGTTGACTAAATTCCTCTACATTTCTTGCTTAGCAGCTTTTTTAGGTCAATGGTAATCCATGGTTTGTTGCTAGGAAAACATCTCACTGGTCAGGATGGGGTTGTCCAAACCAAAGTACATATAGTCAGTCACACACTCATTCCTGGTACTGATGTCCTCTCCATGTGGCTGGCACAGTGCATCACAGTCTTTAATCCCAAAACAACACTGGGTTTTCCAAGTTCCTGTGACCACCTCAAAGTTCTCTTCTTCACAGGTTGCCTCTGAACCTCTTGGTCTATATTCAAAGTAGAGAAAAATAAAATTGGGGTCAGATTTTTCCAGAGGTCTTGTTTTGAAAGTATTTGAATCCTTTACATTTGCATAAAACAAGTCCAATGTCTTGTTTTCTTTGCTAGAGCAGCTGGCAAAGTGTTGAAATGTTGGAAGTGAAGGAGAGCAAGCCATAAGTAAAGACATGAGACATTACAGGCTGAGGTCTGTAGATTTTTGTTTATAATGTCTCAGTTTTTTTAAAAATGTATAATTTCAGACCAGCTAACAAGTTTCCCAGAGCCTTTAAAGATGAAAAAGGCCCACGGCATCACAGAGACTCCACCGTAGCTAAGAGTGGATGTGAAATGTTTCTCCACATATTTATCATTTGCTTTACATCAGTCCCTTCTGGAACATTTGTTGAGCTCAATCTTTGTCACATCTGACCAAAACGCACACAATTCCAGCAGCTTTTTGCAAACTCCATTGTGTTTAGTTCTGTGGTGGTGGGAGAACAAATGACTTTGACTCTCAAACAATAGGTTAGTTTCTGAATCAGTGAGCGCAAGATGGCTCTCTTTTCTGCAGTTTGCTAACTGTGATTTGATTTTTCCTGACCAACCTGCTGACCATGTGTGTAACTTGCCTTCTATGTCATATTTCATTTTGTTTTAAACTCTTAATTTTTTACTCTTACCCTGTGTAAGTTCAAAAAAGTGGTTATACTCTCGAGGTCACTTTGTGACCTTTGAATATGTACACATCTGCTGTGCTTTAATGGATGATTCCCTTGCCTCCTTTTCTGTAGAGTGTCTTAAAGAAAGGTACAGAAGTGTCATATTCCAAGACAGCTGGAATTCATGGAATACATAGTTATTTCAAACGCTGACAAACTTAAAAAAAAAAAAAAAAAGAAAAACTCTGAAACCTATTAATGAAAAAACATATTTTATGGAAATGGTTATGGTTTTATAGTAGTGTAGCAAAAATATACATCTGCCATTGAATGGTTCCCCTCTGGAAAAAAAATTAAGTCAAATTATTGGTTAGATTATTTTTATTTGTGTGTGTGGGGGTGGGTGTGTGTGTGTGAGAGAGAGAAATTATGCTACTTCAATAACTGATTACTTTGCTCAGGAAGCTGTGCGTTCTTCACTACTTGTTAATCTTCTAAATTGTCTTCCCAAATGTTTTTAGTGACCAACTTGAGTGAGATAGTCATATTATTATTATTATTATTATTATTATTATTATTATTACCACACCACCATAATTCTGAGTGACAAGGCTATGTTTTTATGAATATATGCATGTGTTTATTTTGTATTAATAGGTGTCTTAAGTCATTCACATACTTTTACACAAATTAAATTAGACATGAGCTGCCAACTTTTACACATTAAGTCTTATGTCAGGCCAACAGCCTAGCCAAACCTGCAATGCAATATGTCTGTAGCGTCCGGGAGAAACTTGAGATTCACCGTCTTTCCCAGAAACTCTTACATTTAGATGAACCCTGAAAGTTTGGCAGCGAAGACAAAACACACACCAATGTGTACATCTTTTTGTTTTGTTTTAGTTACCCTTTGTCTAAATTTTTTTCTCAGGGAGAGTTTTTATATATGTCTGTATTCAGTATTTGTTTCTGCAGAAATGTTTTCATGTCAGGGTTCACTAAGCAGCAAAATGCAAAACACTGCAATCAAAACCTTCCTAGGAGATACATGAAAACACATCTTGTTGTTTTTCTGTATGTTAAGAGGTAAAACAGTTATTGAAAAGTTTAAATGGAAAGAGAATGGAACAACTGCAAACCCTATAAGACAAGGCCAATATGGCATGACTGTAAACCTAGATATGCTGTGCAAGGAAAGGATTAATAGGAGAAGCAGTTTCCAGAAAGACCATGGAAACTCTGGAGGAGCTACAGAAATCTACAGCTCAGAACAATTCCTCAATAGGAAAGCTCAAATCTGTGAAAACGATACAAAATCGATTTGAAATCGATGCTTGGAAGAATGGGGAGAAATACCCATATCAGGTTCAACCTGCGGCTTGCTATTGGGGACACAGGTGTGGATGGAAACAAAATTGAGCTTTCTAGTCGGCATGCAAAACACAAGCGTTGGCAGGAAAAGGTGTTTTCATTTTCAAGATCAAAGCTTATTCACATGCAACAATTTGATTGAACTGAAATGATTTTAAAGTGTGTGGAGACACTTGTTATTTTACTACATAAATAAAATTGAATTGAATTGAATCACAATCATTACAATATTGTCCTTTTAAAAACTTAATAAAATACTTGAGGCATAAAGAAATCAAGAGGTGTGAATATTTTATAAAGCACTGTAGAAGCAATGTCGAGAAATGTATGGAGAGGGAACGATTACTTCTTAAAGAAATAGTGACAGAAAGAAAGGAAGGAGGGGGGGAAATGACGCCTTCGTGTTTAGTCATTCAGCGCCACAGTAGCCTGGGAAATAAAGCCTCAGTACAGCGGAGGTGTTAGAAAACCCCCAGTGAGGCAGCCGCTCTGACGGCTGTTACCAGAAGCAGCCTGCGACGGCGACCAGCGGAAGCCTCGCAGCTTCATGCTGGAGCAGCGGCGTGTTTAACGGAGACATTCCCGCGTCTGTTTCTTCGACTTTCAAGCCGTATATCATGACTTTTAGCGCCGTGTTGACGCTGCTGCTTACCGCCTTGTGCTGCCAGCAGGTGGGCTCCGACAAATGCCAGGTGAGTTATACACAATCCTGACCGGAGAGAGGCTGCACGGATTTAATGAGAGCATCTGGATTTTAATCACTACTGGGTTAATTTAGGCATAAATATCTAGATAATATGTTTACGAATGCCCCTTTCTCGCTAACTTTATACTTCAATGTTGTGGACCGATTTTCTGTTGTTTGTCTAATTTCAGAAGGTTCCTCAAACCGGTGAGTTGATTATTATTATTATTATTATTATTATTATTATTATTATTATTATTATTATTATTATTATTATTATTAATTTATTTATAAATAATTTTCTCACATTAGATGTTCTTCAACATAAGTTCAACAATCATGGATATTTTAGACGTTATTTGATTCATAATAGAAATTTTCTCATTGATTTCTCTTAATTTGTGATTAAAATCGATGAGTTGAAATTTAAATTGCTTTTTCTGTTTGCTTATGCAAACAGCTCACAGGCTAAGGACAAGTATTCGCTTTTTCCATATTCCTAAGCTGCCACCCATCCATCCTTTAATGTGTGAGGCGGCGTTTCCTCTGTACCCCTCATAAATACATAGCATTGTTCGCTACCAAACCGATACAGATGAATGATAACACATAGGCTAAAATAAAAATGTGACCTAAGTTTCGAGGTTAAGTAAGGCGGACTTGGGTCACATTCTAATTAGGAGTACTCCAGTTGCAAGTTGAAAAAAGTTGGATTCGCTGTCTGTTCTGTCACAAACTACCATTAACGACACAACATTGTGTTTTCCTTCTATTTTATGCACATTTTAATGCACTAAATAAAAACGTTTACCAATAAATATGTTGCATTGTTGCAACACAGTCAATGAGATTCAAACTGTCAGAAGTGGAATATAATAAATGCCAGCAGCCTTCACTACAGCCGCCATATTGGAACTTCAGGGCTCCAGCTTTTTAAGTCACAATTCAGAGGACGCCCTTCATATACTTATTAGGATGGACCATATTTTCCTAGCACTTGAAGAGATGCGGGTGATGTAAAAATATGCGAAGGAAGAGAATGTTTATGTTTTCATTATTTTAAGTTATATTAAAAAGTAACAACTTAAATTTCTTCTTATTCAGTTTTGGTCACAAATTTGAAAAATGTCTTGGTTTTTCAATGAAATATTTTGCATTTTAAAATTAAATTAAAAAGACACTTTTTTTGTATTCCATAACTGGTTTCTGACAGAAAAATCCAGTTTCAAAAACATTAACGGATCTTTTGTTGGCCCCATGTTGCACTACAGCTGTCTCAGATGTTGTTCAGGGACATTGTCCCATAAACTTGACCTCTCACCTGCCCTCAGCAATAGAGGCAAGCAGTGGATATTATGAAACGATAAGAGCCCATGTCTGGATTAATTCTACTGGTACGTTCTGTAACTTAATCTTTAGTTATTTGTGCTGCTGTACATTTAGCTGTAAATATCTTGGCATCATCAACCTTTCATTGTGGTTTATTTGACAAAGTTACTGAAAGGTTTCTAAAACTGCTGTCTTCCAGACTTTCATCGGATTGAAATGGAAGGAACCTATAAAGATGTTTTCAGGCCGTACAGGAACTGCAAAATAAAGGTTCTTATTGCCTCTGATTATTGGCTACATTGTCATAATATCACAGTTTGTGATGGTTTATATACTGTTTACAATGATGACATCTTTCTTTGCACCCTAGAGACATGGTAAACCCATCAGGTGTTGCAAGAATTCGACGAACTCTCACCTGGTAACTACTTAAAGATTTTTATGGACTAAAGTGTAATACAAACAGGATTATGCAAATATAAAAACATTTTTTGGTACTTATCTTTATGGGGATTTTTTTTTCCAGTGGAAGCTGGAATTAAACTTCAAAGCTTACTCTAGAAAGAACGCTTCTGTGTCGTACAGCTCAAAATCAATAAACTGCAGTGTTCGTTACCTTGTTCCAGGTGAGGTATTTTGAATTTCTCATATAATCTTTTATCCTGCTTTCGTCTCCTTTCTTTTATCTGGTTTTTGACTCTCGGATATCACCCTTTCCACACTCTCTTACGCTTGTCTTGGTCTCCATCATTAGTAGTTTTGAAAAGTGTGCTACTTCAAATTAAATAAGACAAACAGATATAAACTAGAAGAGCAACATCATCAACTTTAAGACATGCTATGATATGTATTGAAGTACATCTACATTTACAGTTTCAGGATTAGAGTAATAAAAAATGCATTTCTTTATGGTTTACCAATCTAACCATCATACAGGATAAAAGCTTCTTTCCACTTAGTCTAATGGTTTATAAAAACCTGCCGTATAAGGGATGAAGGCCTTTCTCAGCAGTCTTGGTTAGAAGAATGAAAAGTCTGCATTTGTGTATATGCATATGTGCAGAAAACGTCAGATTTTGGAGGTTGATTGGTGCTACATATTGTAGATGAATTCATAACAAACAAATGAAAGAGTATTAATACATTTCTTTACATAATATATATTTAGGTTTTCCTTAATCTTCTGCCATTATCCCACCATTTTGGCTCACATCCTGCTAATGTTTTGTTGTTCTTGTCTGACTTAGCTCCTAAGCCAGACTTCAAGCTGTCTGTGAATAAGTCGTCCAAAACCATTTCAGTCCATGTGGATTCTGGAGACCCGGTGAATGTCAGATGGTGTTATGAAGATTGTTTTGACCACTGCAGTGAAGGGGATGCCCTAACCACAGTGAGCATTCGATGCCCATTCACCTCGATAAAAATGTAATTTATGTTATTTATTTACGTCCTCTTTCTGCATGTGCGTTCTTTTCGCTTCAGAACAGCTCAGCTGTTATCACCATCCCCTATCTGCTGCCCTGTGTGTGTGTAGAGGTGAGCACCATTCAGATTTTTAAAAAGGTGATTTTTTTTTTGGTGATATTTTGCTGATGTTTCTGTGGTTTTCGTGTTTCTATATTCGCTGTATTTACTGGCAGGTGTACTACACCTACAGAGATGCCTCAAGACGTAGAAAATGCCCATTTCGAAATGAAAGCCTTATTGGTGAGTGTGGCTGATGAATCATCTTAATTTCACTAAGGGGAAACATCTCAGCCTCTTGTAACTCAAATCGAGTGTAGTCAGTTTGGGAAATTCAAAACATACGCGCGAGTAATCATGTTTGAGCTTGCTTAAAAACAGTATTTCTGAGTCTTTATTTCTGTGAGCATTTTGAAAGTGAGCACAGTTTCCAGCAATGATTCTGCTGAGATGGAGGTTGTTATTTGAAGGGGATGTGTCACAGGAAACACAGGAAGCTGCTGTGAACTCAGCTTAGAGTATGAAAATGTTAGCTCTGGCCTATTTTTGTTGTTTCTCTGAAAGCAAGGGTAGAGATTTTTTTCAAACTAGGAAATAATAGCCAAATAGTTTAGTCTCAGTTATTGCTTATAAAAACCTGCCGTATGAGGGTTGGGTATTAAAATAACAAAAAGTGGAGGGATAAGTGAACTGTCTGTCTAACGTTTTCAAACCGCTCACTCTGCACACAGAGTACAGAAATAATGACAGACATCGTCTCTCTGACAATTAAGAGTCAATTAACAAAAATGACTCAATCTTCTAGTTAAAATACTTTATTCAACAAACTCACTAAGGTAGCAACACTAACTAAAAAATGAAAAAAATAATAAAAACTGATTTACATTTTTTACATTTTATATATATATATATATATATATATATATATATATATATATATGCTGTGGACTCTCACAGAATGGGACCAAAATATATAAGAATAAAACATGAAGTAACTCAGAAATTGGGTTGCACAATGGTGCAGTTGGTAGCTGAATGCTTTGTGTTACAGCTAACATTTTATGTTGTAAGAAGATTTTTTAGTGATACTTTGGCCTTAATTATAAATAAAAAGTCTCAGTCTGCATCGCACACTTGGTCACCCATGTCCTAAAGTTTTTGTTTTGCAGTTGAATCTCTTACACTGAGGTTCTTGATCCAGAATTTTTTTTTTTTTTAGCTGAAATAGTTAAAACTACAGTGTTCTTCATTTGGAGCCAATTTGATACAGCGCAAGAGCTGCTGCATATTTTTCTTTAGATGTAGCCATAAACAGAAAGAGTTGGTTATTTAAAACACATTTGACCCTATTTTATATCCATGATCAGTAAAAGCAAATTGCTCAATTTTTTGATTTTTCACAACTTTCCCCATTTGTTCATGACATGTCTAAGCTGCAAAGATGCTAACTGATCATTTTGTTCAAAGGTAAAAACAAAACTGATCATTTCAAAAATAATCACTACAAAAGTTGATGCTGCAAAATTTGCTAAACATTTGTTTTACGGCGAAGAATGCAGAACATTCAACATACAGTAGGGAGAAAAAGTATTTAGTCAGTCACCAATTGTGCAAGTTCTCCCACTTAAAAAGATGAGAGAGGCCTGTAATTGACATCATAGGTAAACCTCAACTATGAGAGACAAAATGAG
>CAEGAE010059092.1:0-31014 GCA_903067095.1 Girardinus metallicus
GGGCAGGAGGAAGCTGGAATTGAACCTACAACCTTCCGATCACAAGACAACTACTCTTCCTGCAGAGCCACAGTCGCCCCTTAACCAAAAAATGCATCCACCTCCTATCTTGAAGAAATAGAGTTAAGAGTGAAATAACCTTTCCTACATAGTCACACTTGTTATCTGAGTTAAAGGTAAGTTTTATACCAATAGGACAATAAACAGGGGATTCAGATATTGGGAGGCTAATAATTTGATTTGCCAAAAAATGCATCCCCCTGCTAACTTGGAGAGATAAAGAGTTAAGAGGGATTTCATCTTTTCTACATAATCACACTTGTTCTCTGACCTAAAGGTATGAATTTCATATCTATAGGACAAACCAAGGGGATGCCGATATTGGCAGGCTCAGAAATTAAAATGCGTCTCCACCTTTATTAATAGACTGGACAGTTAAGGATGATATCAAATTTTCCACATAATGGGCCTCTGTTTTCTCATGCGTTAAACTATTATGGTTTTAAAAGGGAAAGTGGGGAATTGCAAACCATTAGCGGAGAACATATTCATCAAACACTGACTGTAAAACGTTCAACTCATATGTCTCAATGAAGGCGTCAAAACCGTATTTATTTCAGTTCATCTGCGAAATAAAACCCACCGTTTTTTCAAAAGCTCAAAAGACCTTTTAAATAACAAAATACCTGCAGCATTTCTTGAGGAAGACTTCTGAGCCCAATGGCAGGGTCACTGATTTCCTTTTAACAGGACGACTCTCCAAAATAAGGTTAACACTGCACCAATTGGTTAAAAGTTAAGTTAAACCAATGACTTGTACTGAGGATCCCATCTGGTGTCAGTGGAGGAAAAACTTCCTCTTAACAGGAAGACTTTTCCAAAAGAAGTTCACACTGCATCAATTTATTAATGCGCGCCACGCTCATTAATAACCAAAATGGCGGCATTCACCACTGTTACCAGATCTGACATTTTCCAGTCCAAACACAGGGTAAAACTAAACCCGTAAAAACTGCCCAACTGCAAAGAAACAGTACGACTAATAAAACTCATTATATGTTTTATTCATAATTTATCTCTAATATATTTTTAGAATAATTTAGAGAAATAGAAACATTTTATATTTATTTTTTATAATGTAGGACCGGATACGTTTTTTTAAGTTTTCAAAATGTACATTTTTCTAAGAACAAACTAATACAGTTTCAGAAAAATCTAGAGAAATAGTAAAAATGAATTCATATATATATAACCATATTCCTAATATAGTTTTTAACCCTAAAACTATATAAGGGATAAACTTGCTTTTTGTATTTTCAAGGCATATCACCAAACTGCTACTTCACCATGTGAAGAATGTCAAATGACAATAACTTATGAAATAATTTAAGTGCATCATTAATTTAACTCTTCACTCGCCATAAGTTTAGTCATAAATTGCTTATTTAAAAATGTACAATAAAGTTTTGTAAAATACATTTTTCTTTATTTTTGATTAATCTATGCAAATATACATCAACAGATCTTAAAATGTTCAGCTTGGAGTTCATTTAAATCATGAACTTCTTTTCATTTTAATGTTTCTGAACTAAATAACCTTTATTTACTGGTCAGAATCCAGAGCTGTGCAGATCATTACCAACTTCAACTGTGATCTCTACAGAAACGGAGACACTCGGCCTTCATCAAAACCACCAGTCAGATCCACTTTTCTGTCAAAAAATCATCTAGTTTTAACCATATTTATTATCTTTCAAGTCCCTTATATGAACCATTTACGTAAAGAAAGTTGTAAAATTACAAAATAAAAAGAATTTTCCTCCACTTTTCAATTTTCTCTGTTTTGAAAAAAAAAAAAAAATCTACTTAAAATAGCAGTAAAGCTGAACTGATAATGTGCAGTGGTTGCATAGAACAAAGTGACCAAACTGTGTATTGATATTCAAGACAACAGTTCAGTGTAGCTACAGCCCCAAAGAACTTTCTGTCAGCTGGACTGTTAATATAATGTCATCTGTTAGCATAGCAGTTGCTCAATTAATTGAACAATACAGAATACAAGCAAGCAAAGAGCTTATTTATTATATTTTTATATCATCATAAACCACAAATAGTGTTGACATTTACATTTCCTGTGTAACTAATGTCACATATTTTCTACATTATACTAAAACAATAACTATGGTTGGGTTTAATTATCTTGTAAGACAGTTCAGGACGCCCCCTTGTGGATTTAAATAATCCCTTTACTCCTTTCAGAGCCTGAGACTTATTGCTGCTGTGTTTTTCAAAGAAGAAAAGCAACACATGGAAAACATTTAAACCCATTAAAGTCTGACAGGAACATAATCTGAGCAAGTTTTATAAACAATAACTTAGTCCAGAAATTAATTTAATCTACACAGGATTACAATTGTACTTACAGATTTAAATATACATAAAGCCCCATGAAAATTTAGTTTAACAGTCCTTATGTTGCACCTTAAGCACAAAAAAAATGTTTGTGTTCACTATTGCAGCTTCAGAAAATGGCATTTCCACATAATGTTCAAAACCTTGAGCCTCTTCAATCTGCTCTAGTTTAAAAACAACAATATTTAAGAGTTTGATACACGTCAAACAAAATGTCGGCTTTAAGTGTGCTGACATCACTCCGATTTATAGAAATAAGTTAATAATTTTTTGAAGAATCTTCCACCAGGCTGATAAAACACTGGGAGAAACCTTGACTCATGTCTGTAGCTCTAAGTGAGAACCCTGTCTATATCACCATCTCTAAACAGGAACATTATGTGCTTAAATTTCTAAGCGATCTTCGGGCTGCCCTTGGTCCGATCCCTCACCCAGCACCCATTTGCCCCGGCAGACTCGACCCAAACAGAGGCTTGAAGCCTCTGACAGCACTAGGATCACTGGGACACTCAAACCCCTCCACCACGATAAGGTGGCAGCCCACGGAGGGGAAAAACAAAGGCAGAATCAGTTCAATTCTCTAACCTGAACTGATCTGGAGAGAGGCCAGAAGGTGGCACTCTGGTGTTTCTAACAAAACGTTTAGTTAGAAACTAAAGTTTTTGTTTTCTCAGTTATTTTTCTTTCCGTAGATTCTACACTTGGTCTGGCGTTCTGATTGACTGTGGTTTCTTCCTGGAGGAGGGCATCGGCTGACACGATGCTGCCATCACCGAATTGTCATCAGTCTCCTGCTGTTAACTTTTCACTTCCATGAACATGGAAAGTTCTCCTGGATCAGTTGACCCGTTGTGTCTCTGCTCTGTCTTCTCTCAGCTCCAGTCGGTCATGGCAGATAGCTGCTGGTACTGAGCCCGGTTCTGGTTCTGCTGGAGGTTTCCTTCTGGTGGTGGGCAGTTCTTCTCTACTGTCACAACATGCATGCTCTGTATGAGGGACTGCTGTAAAGTCAACTACTTGACACAAGCGATTTGCTGTCGCCCTCTGCTGGTCAGGGGGAGTGATTGCTGTAAGTAATGATTCCATGCAATATGCTGGTTTTGTTTGGTACAAACTTTTTAAACCACTTCATAATTAACTGAACCTCATGAATTGATAATTTGGATCAATAGTAATCTGACTAAACTGAAATTACTTTTTGTAAAATGCCTTGACAACAACATTGTTGTGAATTAACGTTATAATTAAAGGTTTGAGCATTTTGGTGTCTACTTTTGGGGTTTTGAACGTTTTGGTGTCTACTTTTGGGGTTTTGAACGTTTTGGTGTCTACTTTTGGGGTTTGAACGTTTTGCTGTCTACTTTTGGGGTTTTGAACGTTTTGCTGTCTACTTTTGGGGTTTTGAACGTTTTGCTGTCTACTTTTGGGGTTTTGAACGTTTTAGTATTGGTTGTTGGGGTTTTTGTTTGTTTTTTTATATTGTTTATTGGTGGGGCTCATTTGTTAGTTTCAACGTTCAATTTTATATATTGCCAATTCACAACAAATGTTGTCTCAATGCACTTTGAAATAAATTTAGTTCAATCACATGTACAATAAGCTCAGTTGCTTATTAAAGTAGTTTATAAAGTTTGTTCCAAACAAAACCAGCAGATTTGTATGGAATCATTACTTACAGCATTCACTCCCCCTGACCAGCAGAGGGCGACAGCAAATCGCTTGTGTCGAGTTGTTGACTTTACAGCAGTCCCTCATACAGAGCATGCATGTTGTGACAGTAGAGAAGAACTCCCCTCTACCAGGAAGAAACCTCCAGCAGAACCAGAACCGGGCTCAGTACCAGCAGCTATCTGCCATGACCGACTGGAGCTGAGAGAAGACAGAGCAGAGACACAACGGGTCAACTGATCCAGGAGAACTTTCCATGTTCATGGAAGTGAAAAGTTAACAGCAGGAGACTGATGACAATTCGGTGATGGCAGCATCGTGTCAGCCGATGCCCTCCTCCAGGAAGAAACCACAGTCAATCAGAACGCCAGACCAAGTGTAGAATCTATGGGAAGAAAAATAACTGAGAAAACAAAAACAGTTTAAATAAATAGTGTAGTAGAAACAGAAAATGACAGCAGCATGAATACAGACAGATCCCAATAAACTAGTCTATGCCTTTTCATAATCTATGCCCTAACCATGGTAACGCCATAATGACGCAAGAACACATTCTCAAAAATCAACATTTAACACTGACATTGGAAGACATTTTGAATATCTAAAATAAACAAAAACAAAAAATTAATCAGGAAGTCTCTGAACAAAAATGTCCCCAAAAAAACAAAAACTGAAGTTGTTTTGATAAATGTTTAAAGTTCAGTCATTTTCCTCCGTCGGACGATGGGGGGGCGAAGAAGGGCGAAATCCGACACAAAAACAAGATGATCCAGAACGATTCCTGAAAGACAACAGGACAGGTTTAACGTCAAATCCTTTAACAACTCAGAATGAAATTGTCACTTTTCAAACATATGCAACTATCACTTAAATAACAGCAAAATACCTGAAGCATTTCTTGTGGAAGACTGCTCATTCCGATGGTTGGGTCACTAAGATCATCCATCAGCAAGGTAGCGATGAGGTTCTTTTCCATTGTCATTGGGGCGATTATCCAGGAGGGTTCCTGAAGGACACAGGACAGGAGGACAATAACCGGACAGGTGCAGGTTTAACCCTTTAACAACTCAATGAATGGTCACTTTTTCAAAAACTCACATTTGTAAATATCAAACAGCAAAATACCTACAGCATTTCTTGAGGAAGACTACCGAGACCGACTGGTAGAGTAATTAAGGTCATCCATCAGCAGGGGAAGGGGGGTGATTAGGGCCTTTTCCATCAATCAATGGGGGTCTGATGAGGGCCTTTTCCCTCGGTTGATGGGGGTCCAATGAAGGGAGAAATCTAACATGAAAAACCAGATGATCCAGGAGAATTCCTAAAGGACAACAAGACAGGTGCAGGTTTAAAGTCAAACTCTTTAACAACTCTGAAATCATCACTTTTCAAAAACTCAAAAGATCTCTTAAATAATAGCAAAATACCTGAAGCATTTCTTGAGGAAGACTTCTGAGCCTGATGGCAGGGTCACTGAGGTCATCCATCAGTGGTGGGGGGTGATGAAGGCCTTTTCCGTCGGTCACTGTCAGGAGCAGTCGGGGAGCGGGTGGATCACTTGAGGACTTTTCTTCCCGATAAGTCGTTGGTCCTGTAGGTTTTCATCGTTACCTTCTTAGTAATTTTTATAATGGATTAACTAACCATTTACCCGTCGGCAGAGTTCGTTTTCACACAAACCAGACCGAAGGGTAACTAACCATTTACCCGTCGGCAGAGTTTGTTTTCACACAAACTCGACCGAAAGGCAACTAACCCCACACCCGTCGGCAGAGTTCGTTTTTACACAAACCCGACCGAAAGGCAACACACCCGTCGGCAGAGTTCGTTTTCACACAAACTCGACCGAAAGGCAACTAACCCCACACCCGTCGGTAGAGTTCGTTTTCCTACAAACTCGACCGAAAGGCAACTAACCACACACCCGTCGGCAGAATTCGTTTTCACACAAACCCGACCGAAAGGCAACACACCCGTCGGTAGAGTTCGTTTTCACACAAACCCGACCGAAAGGTAACTAACCATTTACCCGTCGGCAGAGTTCGTTTTCACACAAACCCGACCGAAAGGTAACTAATCCCACACCCGTCGGCAGAGTTCGTTTTCACACAAACTCGACCGAAAGGCAACTAACCCCACACCCGTCGGTAGAGTTCGTTTTCACACAAACTCGACCGAAAGGCAACTAACCATTTACCCGTTGGCAGAGTTCGTTTTCACACAAACCCGACCGAAAGGTAACTAATCCCACACCCGTCGGTAGAGTTCGTTTTCACACAAACTCGACCGAAAGGCCACTAACCCCACACCCGTCGGTAGAGTTCGTTTTCACACAAACTCGACCGAAAGGCAACTAACCATTTACCCGTCGGCAGAGTTCGTTTTCACACAAACCCGACCGAAAGGCAACTAACCACACACCCGTCGGCAGAGTTCGTTTTCACACAAACCCGACCGAAGGGTAACTAACCATTTACCCGTCGGCAGAGTTCGTTTTCACACAAACTCGACCGAAAGGCAACTAACCCCACACCCGTCGGCCGGGTTCATTTTCACACAAACCCGAAAGTATTTGAAAGGCACAGCCTTTGAAACTTTTAACCAACTTAAAGTTGTTTTAACTTTTAAATTGGTTAAAAGTTAACACAATGTTCCACGTGTTTTTCTTGTGTGGAACATTGTGCATGGAATCGATCGACCTCTTTGTTGTCCTCCTTTGTTACCAAATTCCTTGAACTCATCCGATGACTTCATAGCCTTGAGAAGTGGCTACAAGAAGTACCAAATCACAATTCACAGCGCCAGTCCGAGGCCATCTGGTGTCTTCTCCGAGGCCATCTGGTGTCTTCTCCGAGGCCATCTGGTGTCTTCTCCGAGGCCATCTGGTGTCTTCTCCGAGGCCATCTGGTGTCTTCTCCGAGGCCATCTGGTGTCTTCAGAGTCGTCACTCCATCTCAACAAAAACTGTTGATCGGTTTCCATATATTCCCGGTCCATATACACCATAGCTTCCCAATCCATATACCATGTCCATACACCATTGACAAGGCCTTAAATTCTCAACCATGAGCTCAAAACTGTCATCCACCACCATAGACACTGAGGATGCATATAGTGACAGTAGAACAGAAAAACTTCCCTTTAACAGGAAGACTTTCCAAAAAGGAAAAATTTCCTTTAACAGGAAGACTTCCCCAAAAAAAATGCAGTTATCAAACCCTGATTAAAAATTATGTAAGCTGGAGCTTACATAACAAGTGAACAATGGACCAAGTAAGTCAGCTTAAGCATTGCCCCCTACTGAGGATCCACGTGGCAATAAGAATGGAAAAACTTCCCTTTAGCAGGAAGATTTCCAAAAAGAAAGACTTCCCTTTAACAGGAAAACTTTCCAAAAGACGTTAACACTGCACCAATTATGTAAATTGGTTAAAAGTTAAGTTAAAGTCATGACATGTACTAAGGATTTCATCTGGTGACAGTGGAAAGGAAAAACTTCCCTTTAACAGGAAGATTTTCCAAAAGAAGTTTACACTGCACCAATTTAAATCTGTCAAGTTATACAAGTAAATTAGGCAATGCCTCATAATGAACATGCATGTAGTGACAATAGAAAAGAAACACTTCCCTTTAACAGGAAGACTTTCCCAAAAAAAAGGTTGTCAAACAATGGATTAAAGTTATCTAAAGTCTCATGTTGAGGATACATGCGGTGATAGTGGAGAGGAAAGACTTCCCTTTAACAGGAAGACTTCCAAAGACATTAAAACTGCACCAATTAAATAAATTAATTGTAAATAAGCTTAAGCAAGGATCCACTTGTTACCATGTGGATCCTGCAGAGGATCCACATGGTAACAAGAATGGAAAAACTTCCCTTTAACAGGAAAACTTTCTAAAAAATAAAAACCGGTCATCAAACATTGGTTAAAAGTTAAGAAATGCCTCATGTTGAGGAAATAAGTGGTGACAATGGAGAGGAAAAACTTCCCTTTAACAGGAAGACTTTCCAAAATAAGCTTAATACTGCAGCAATTATTTAAATTGGTTAAAAGTTAAGCTAAAGCCAGGACTTGTACTGGGGATCCCATCTGCTGACAGCAGAGAGGAAAAACTTCCTTTTAACAGGAAGACTTCCAAATAAAGTTAACACTGCACCAATTACGTAAATACATTATAAATAAGATTAAGCAATGCCTCCTACAGAGGATCCACGTGGTAACAAGAATGGAAAAACTTCCCTTTAACAGGAAGACTTTCCAAACATAAAAACTTCCCTTTAACAGGAAGACTTTCCAAACATAAAAACTTCCCTTTAACAGGAAGACCTCCAGAAAAAATGATCACTGCGCCACCTATGTAAATTCATTATAAAAAAGCTTAAGCAACTTCCCTTTAACAGGAAGATTTTCCAAAGTAAGGTTAACACTGCACCAATTATTTAAATTGGTTAAAAGTTAAGCTAAAGCCATGACTTGTACTGAATATCCATATGGTTACAGTGGAAAGGAAAAACTTCCCTTTAACAGGAAGATTTTGCAAAAAAAAAAAAAAAAAAAATACTGCACCAATTATTTAAATTGGTTACAAATAAGTAAGCTAAAACAATGCCTCATATTGAGGATGCATGTAGTGACAGTTGAGAGGATAAACTTCCCTTTAACAGGAAGAACCCCCCAGCAGAACCCGAAGTTGGCTCTGTATGAAAGGCCATCTGTCACTACCCCCGGGGGATTTGAAAGGAGAGAGTAAAGAGAGAGACAGAAAAAGAAAGTGCTGCTCCAGGAGTGTTTCTATAGGAGAAAAGAGTGTTAGTTGTAGTAGAAGCTCCTTTGGTGGCTTTATCTATGAGAAAAAAAAAAGTTATTTGCAACAAAAAGTCCAGCAGTCGCTTAGTCTAGGAGAAAAAATGGATTAAAAACAAGCTTGAAAACTGAAGGACGACAGATCCCTGTTGATTCTCTCTTCAGCTGAAAGCCTGTGAATAAGAGATGGTGGATTACAGTGTGAACATTACCTGTAACCTCCGACCTGCAGCTCCAGTAGATCTTGCCGTTGTAGTCCAGTAGACTTTGTAGTCCAGTACTTTGCCGTTGTGGTCCAGTAGACATTGCCCTTGTGGTCCAGTAGACCTCGCCGTTGTGTTGTAGTCCAGAAGAAACGAAGTCGCTTGACGAAATTGCACGAGGCCGCGCGTTTCGACGCAAAATTTAATTTTTTTTTTATGTTTATATTGAACGTAAATTAAACTCGTTTGAGTTATTGAATTATTAAAGTATGGACCCTAAATTTCAAGCTAAATATTGAGTAGGTACAAAAAATAAAAAAAATGTATATCAGATATCAAATTCTAGTTAAACCTAAACCTCCACAGGTCACAAGACCACAGCAACTGCTTCAAATACTAAAAACCCAAAGACAGAAGGATTTATAACAGCAGAATCCTTCTCAGCTCATTGACTCTCAGCAGAGAATCAAACCAAACCACCAAGAGGCCTAGCGTTGGCCTTCAACAGCATCAGCGGCTTAACACAGCAAAACCCGCAAAACAGCTCTTACTTTGAGTTGTCTTCTGGACCCGCCATCGGAACAGTTCTTTGACTTAACAAACCTTTGATGGGTTGGGCGGATCCGCCAGGCACCTTGTAGCGATTCCTCAGCTTGACGGAAGCGATCCTCAGCTTCAGTGAAGGGAATCCTCAGCTTCAGTGAAGGGAATCCTCAGCTTGATTGAAGTAAATCCATAATCGATCAACTGCTAGCCGTCCTCAGCTTGATTGAAGTAAATCCATAATCGATCAACTGCTAGCGATCCTCAGCTTGATTGTAGCTCATCCATAATCGAGCAACTGCTCGCTCCAGACGCCGTCATTTGTTTCAGGGACGCCAGCCACCAAACAAACCGCCGCTGAGAGGCCACGGTCGGGTCTCTCCTTGCGTGCTGCTCTGTTTAGACACAAAAAATGGCTTCACTAACGCCATTGGTGGACAAACAACTTAGAATAAGGTTTCCGAAAAATAACTTACCAAATAACCAATGCAGCGATTTCAAACGTGGCGCTCACGCGGTCTACTTGGCTTCACTGCGGCCTGCAGTCAAGTACAAGGCCTCAAGCTAGGCTTCGGTAAACACCGACACGATTTCAATCGCACCCACAAAAGTTTCGGTCATAAGGCTGGGCGTCCAGTCGGATTCCGCTCCATGGGAGATCCGAAATATCATTTTTTAAATCCATGTCCCAAAGTTGAGGAGTATCAGGCCGAGAATTTCGTGTCTCCGTGCGGCCGGGTGCTAGCCGCATTTTTTTTTTTTTTTTAAAACGCTGACATAGAAGCTGCGTCACATATATTTCCAGCGTGGCGCATGCGCGCATGCGCGCCGCGCTCATTAATAACCAAAATGGCGGCATTCGCCACTGTTGCCAGATCTGACATTTTCCAGTCCTAACACAGGGTAAAACTAAACCCGTAAAAACTGCCCAACTGCAAAGAAACAGTACGAATATAAACCCCTAATAAAACTCATTATATGTTTTATTCATAATTTATCTCTAATATATTTTTAGAATAATTTAGAGAAATAGAAACATTTTATATTTATTTTTTATAATGTAGGACCGGATACGTTTTTTTAAGTTTTCAAAATGTACATTTTTCTAAGAACAAACTAATACAGTTTCAGAAAAATCTAGAGAAATAGTAAAAATGAATTCATATATATATATATATAACCATATTCCTAATATAGTTTTAACCCTATATAAGGGACAAAAACTATATGAGGGATAAACTTGCTTTTTATATTTTCAAAGCATATCACCAAACTGTTGCTTCACCATGTGAAGAATGTCAAATGACAATAAATAACTTATGAAATAATTATTTAAGTGCATCATTAATTTAACTCTTCACTCTCCATAAGTTTATTCATAAATTGCTTATTTAAAAATGTACAATAAAGTTTTGTAAAATACATTTGTCTTCATCTTTGATTAATTTATGCAAATATACATCAACAGTTCTTAATTAAATGTTCAGCTTGGATTTAATTTAAATGTAAATCATGAACTTCTTGCCATTTTAATGTTTCTGAACTAAGTCAACTTTATTTACTGGTCAGAATCCAAAGCTGTGCAGATCATTACCAACTTCAACTGCGATCTCTACTTTAACAGAGACACTCTGCCTTCAGAGAAACCACCAGTCAGATCCACTTTTCTGTGAAAAAAATAGTTTTAACCATATTTATTATCTTTCAAGTTCCTTATTTAACTATGAACCATTTACTTAAAGAAAGTTGTGAAATTGTAAAATAAAAACAGAATTTTCCTCCACTTTTCAATTTTCTCTAATGTCTTTTGAAAAATAAATCAAATTAAAATAGAAGTAAAGCTGAACTGATAATGTGCAGTCTCTATTTCATTACGATACAATTAAATATTAAATGATCAGGTGTTATTATCAATTACTCTTACGGAGCCATTTTACAAAATACTTCTTTACTCTTACTTGAGTAATTTCTTGGTCGGCTAATTTTGACCTTTATTTAACTAAAAATATGTTGAAGTTGCGCTACTCTAAACTTAAGTATAGAATATTATTATCTTCTAGTAGTCAAGCTGATATGCAATAACTACAACTCCCACAATGCCATGCATCTGTATTTGACACGTGACGGCCTTTACCCACTCATGTGACCCGCACGTAAACATGGCGGACGTGGAAGTAACAAAATCTTTGAGCGGTTTACTGAATGGAATAGCTCAGATGGTGTATTACAATAAAAGCGAAATTACGGAGGAGTTGCTGAGAAATGAGCTGTATCCGGAAATGCCGCAGGAGGAATTCAAAGTTTTGTTCGAAAAAATGAAAGGGCTCATAAAGGTAAGAAAAACATGTTTTCCTGTCTGCAGATACAAACGAGCAGCCCAAAACAAGTATGTATGCATTGTCATTACTATGAAAGGTGGCGAAGAGTCTTTTTAGTGTTCGAAAAACTCTTAATATTAATATTAAAGAAATAACCTTTGTTTTTCCAGGGTTCAGGCTCAACGTTAGCCTTGGGTTTTATCCACTGACTGTAGTACGATTTTACTGCGCCCTCTTTAAAGCTATCTTAAAATGAATGGTGAACGTTTTAGATATTATTTGTAAATTAACACCAAATAATGAAGTTATTGGTGTACCCCTGCTTCGTTTACCAATGGCTGTCAACAGAGGGCAGCATTGCCTGCTAATGTAAATATCACAGCAACAGTTTTGCCTTGATAACATCTATCAGAGCGTAAGTTTAACCATTTAATTTTAACATATGTTTTTCCTCATTAAGAGCAAAAGACCGATGAGAAACATAAACGAAGTGACACGTACACACGTGTTTGTAATTTAAAATATATAAATTACAAGAGCGGCAAGAGCTCAGAAACTTTTATTTTTTTCAAATATTTTGTTTCATTTAAAAAAAAAAAGTTTAAACAGAGACAAGACTTAAAGTAAAGTTGTATTTAAAAGAAGCTGTTGAAAAAGGCCAATTTGTGAGCATAGCTCCTGGATAGGACTTTAGAAATTAACCATTCAGCTAATAATAGAAATAAATATATTTAAAACTGACTGTAAAATACGGCTTCAATACAATCAAGAATTTAACCTGTAAAACTGCTATTAATTTAATAGTAATTTCATTACTGGTGGCAAACTATTCCAAAGAGCAAACTATTCCAAATTTGGAATAGTTTGCCACTTCCTCTGTTAAAATGAGGAAGATATTTTTTGAAATGATGTTTTGTCTGTCCAACTGGCAAAAAAATATGATTTGAATGCAGAATTTGCATACATAAATTTTGAAATATAAATCATATAGATAACAATTGTCTTTTGATATATTTTTCAGCTTCTCTATATTTCATGTAAACAATTTAAAGAACCACATAAAAAAGAAGAAATGGATTATTTTCTTGTAGCTCTTTTCTTAGAAAGTTGATTTTAGTTAGGATGCAATTAGAAAAGCCGCTATAAACTCTGACTTTTTGTAGAGATGTGACCTTAAAAATAAACTTAATTTTCTTACATTCTCTGATTACAGAATTTTTCCCGATGGTTTACTCGAGATGACGAGTTAATTTTCTGATTGTTTTCTTGAGATAACGAGTTAATTTCTCTATGGTGTTGTTGAGATAATAAGTTAATCTCGAGAATCATGAGGTGATTGGCGTGTCTTAAACGTGTGTGTGTGTTTGAGAAAACCATCAGGAATTTAACACGTTATCTCGAGAAAATTAGCGGGAAAATATATATGCAAAAAACGGGAAATTAATTTGTTATTTCAAGAAAACAATCAAGAAGTTAGCTCATTATGTTGAGAAAACCATTGTGAAAAAGTATCTGCGGAAAACGTCCTCTCTTGGCTTCTCTAATTGTTTCATTATGACATTCAAATAATTTTTATTTAATTTTAGGAAACAATGAATGCCTTGGTTTATGTGACTAAAGTATTTTGAAATCACTTCAGTAATATGTGGTCAAGTAAATATTGCATAGGGAGTTCATCAGCTTGAATGTGCCAGGAAGGCTGAACAGAAATGAACAGTGAAGTTGCAGAATCCAAATCCCCATTCTGATGCTCGGTTTGCTCTCTTCTTGCTCTGAAGTCCATTGCCACGGCAGACATGGACCACGCCCAGCTGGAGGCCTTCCTCACAGCTCAGACCAAGAGGCATGGTGGCAGCGAGCTGAGTGCTGAGCAGGCCGCCGCTCTCTCTCGTTTCTGGAAGAGCCAGCGAGTACGGGTGAGGGAGAGCCTGTTGGCTCAGCATCGCTGGGAGCCCACTCTCAGGGGCCTCTCCTGGAGAGTGGACCTCCAAACTGGTGACAGTCATGGGAACGCTGACCTCAGAGGGCCAGTCGCCCTGATGGAGCTGGAGCTTGGCAGAGCTGGACAGGTTAGCATCACTCCAGTTTTACACACATATCAGCAGAACATATGAGGAATATTTATTTATATTTGACTGAGGGCTGGGGTTATAGCCCTCAGTCACATTACACACATTACAATACTGGCATTTCATATCAGTCAGTATCAATTCACTTCATTTCACTGCAAAAACATAGAATCTTACAGAGTATGTTTGGTCTAGTTTCTACTGCAAATATCTTATTACACTTGAAATAAGAGAAAACTAACTTGCATGTAACTTTTCAACAAGATATATGAGCTTGTTTTAAGTCAGTAATTCCTTAATATTGATGAAAAAGTTCTAGTTCCATTGGCAGATTATTTCACTAAAAACGTGGGGAAAATATTTTGTTATAAGTAAAATAATCTGCTAATGAAACTAGTACTTTTTCATTTATATTAAGAAATTATTGACTTAAAACATGCCAAGATAGCATTAATATCTTTATATATAAATCAGTAACAATATATTTTTCTAAAAATGCTTAATTAGAGATTTTGTTTTACAGACTTTTATAGCAGGTGATGCTAAAACTACGCCATTTGAGGAGCTCTGGGTAAAACATATTTACAGATGAAGAATTTTTTTAAATATTTAACGCAAGATTTATATCAGTGACGTGCAGTCAGGGGAGCCTCACCTGTCATCATGGAAAAATAATATATAATGATAAAATAATTTATATTGCTATTTTCATCCTGTGGTTTGTACTATGAAGTATTTATTTTCCATTTAGCTTAACCAATTTGGATTATTATTTCCTTCAAAATCGCTGAATTTTCGTATTTTACCATTCAAATGCTCAGAAGTGAAGCCCGAGCTGAGCCTCACCTGGGATTGCCAACCTCTCTCTAACTGCCATTTTATGGGAGCATGCTCATGCTGTCTGTATGTCGCCAATAATATAGTTAAAAAACATTTAATATATAAACTGATTTTCCATAATTTAGCATAATATACATTGGTTTTTGTCACCAACTGTGTGTGTAACGTGTTTCGTATGCTGAGGAGCGAAAACAAACGGCAGTTCTCCTGCCTCGTGGCAGGGGGCGCTCACGATCCCAGACATTGTGACTCCACGACTGCAGAGTAAGAGACAGTAACAGCTAGCCATAGAGTAAAGTCGAGTGCAGCGATGTATTTATGGTTTTCTCCTCTTCCCACAGCAAGCACTTATTAATAGCAACATAAACATTAAGCATAGAACCATACTACTGCAACAGACTGAATGTTCTGCTTTTTTGTGTGGGAATAATTAATAAATGAGCCACAAACATGTTCTTTTCTCTGCTAGAGTGTGTATTGAATGAGTTATTGTTGCGTACATGCATATATTTAATTTTTGTACAGTTTTCACTTAGTTTCTGCTCTGAGGTTGCTATTCTTTCAGTAGATTGCCTTTTTTGAGTCTGTATACTCCTGTTAACAGTTAATCGGTTACTAAGTTAGTTGACAATTATTTCAGTAATCAATTTATCATAACTAATTCAATTAATTATTTCAACAATAGATGTGTTGTTTCTAGATCAAGTTTGATCTAAAATCTCAACTTGTGATTAACGCCAAGATTACCCAGAGATCTGCATATTTATGTGACCTGGTTGCTAACTTTATTGTGATACACTTGGGCTACTGATATGGGTGAAACACAGGGAACATTCCTGGTTTTAGACAGCCTGAATTACAGTAAACACAGTTGACAGACTGGCTTTGAGCTGGATTAGAAGACAGATTTTATCATGGCTGGAGGCCTGGATCTGAATGTGACCAGATTACTTGTAGCTTTTAATAAGCCTAAGCCCCATGACGAAGCTACATTTGTTTTTAAATTTCACTGAAAGCAGCTTCAGTGGCCCTCCCAGACAAAAACCTCACAGAGGTTAACCCTTCAAAGGAAATCCAGATTAATCTAAAGTCAGGATTTATAAATTACTCATGTTCTTTATCATAAATAACCAACAGAGGTCATGTTTTCCTCTGGTTTTTACATGGAGATGTCATCAGCTGAACATGGAATACTTTTCATGCGATTTTATTTACCTGGATATAAGTATTTTACCACTTTCCTAATTTTTGTTGTAAAACAACACTATGACATATAAATAAATACATTTTCAATAAGGTAATGCTGATTATTTTTGCCTGTAATTTGTAAATTATTTAGTAGTATTATGGGCTTTGTTCACAACTACTCAGCCTCCTGGGGGACATGGAGGGTTTTGTTTTCTTTTGCGTTCCCTTGCAAAACTTTTGATCAGTCTAATAATGTATGTTCTTTAGGAAATGCGCCACAAACCTATGTGCAAAATAAATCAATTTTCAATAAATCTTTTGCACTCTTAAAGAGTTAAGAACATATAAACAAGTTTTCACTGAGGCTCTTTAAATTAAATGTGTATGTATTTGAAATGTTGAATAGACATTTGTGACTGTATAAACTAGACCAGGGTGTATTTGCTTATTGCAAAGTAATGCAAAAGAATTTTCTTCCCCCATTAACTACAGGGAGCTCTGTACATAATAACTAAAATAAACCATATAATTTTAATATATTTTATCATATATCCTATTTAATAACATCAGCATTTGATTACACAATTTGACTTTTCTAAAAAAATTTGCTTAATGGAAACATGCCAAATTAAAAAAAAAAAAAGCTAAAAGTTTTTTGTCTTAATGCTTTTGTGGTAAGATGAGGTGCTTTTTCAGATGTATTGAAATTGTTTTTTCTTGCAAAACTGCAATGGAAACACTTTTTTCACACACAAGTCACAAGAGTAACATGATCAACAACCTGATGTTGCCACTGTCGCGAAACATGAAAAAAGTCTCTCTTTTTTTATGAGTTACTACATGAACAAATTTATTTACGTGTGATTTTTAATTGCATTTCTTATTTGATGGAAGCACTGCAATTGCAAAATATTTTTTTCGCCACAAAATTTTGCGCACATTTGTAACGGAAACGCAGCTATTGCATGTATTCTTGTTTTGTTTCATCAACCTGACATGTAACTTATCCACTGATAAACAGATATCCCACATCTCTCTGCAAGGAAGTGTTATGTTTTCTATAATAAAGTTATTGTTCTTCCTTCCTCCTTTTTTCTTGTTTCCCATCAGGACTCTGAGTTTTTGTGTCTGGAGTTTGATGAGAACAAGGTGAACCAGGTGCTAAAGAAGATGGCCGACATCCAGGAGAGCATAGACAGAATAGTTCACCGTACATGAAACCCCAGAAAGTTTGTCACACTGACAGTAACTGGACTTCTGAGCAAGTCCAGCTGTATTTTCTGGTCAGAAAAGTGGCTTTACACCAGCCTGGGAAAAATGATTGTCTTCATTGTAAGATTACCTGTAAGTAACGCCACAATAGAGCAATGGCTCCAGCTTCATATAAACTATGTTAAATAATAACCTGCTGCGGTTCCAAAATCGCTTTTTTTTTATTGCCAGAAATGCATCTGCTTTGAATTTGTTAACCTGCTTTATATGTTGTAATATTGAAAGAAGCAAATGTAACACTCAACATAATATCATGTAATTTAGATGTTTTCTGTCTGAATGCAAGTAACTTTTTTTAATAAAAATGTAATTGTCCAGTCAGGTTGTAGGTCTGCTCCTTACTTTTGTGGGAGGTGAATAATTTATTGGAGAAGAATCTGTGTTTCTGATAAGAACTGTGATGTTCTACTGTTGTTTTTTTTATTTTTTTATTATTGTTGATCAGATAAAAGGCATAAAGATTATATACATTTAGGACCAAGGTGACACCAGTGAGTCCACCTGGTGTCTTATCAATTATTTATCAGTAGGAAAGAGAAACCTAAAAACCTGCACAGTGCCACAGTGTTTATGTAACACTTCATAAAACTATTAAAGCAACAGTTTAGTTTTTTATTGCTAAAACTATACCGTTGGATCTGACCGGTATTTTTAAGCCGTTTACTACTGTACGTAACAGACGTTTTATGTCAAATAAACACAGTTAGTACATGGTCATTTATTACTGGATTAAACAAGTGTAGTTAAACAAAGTTGTGTTTGTTTTCAAAGTATTTCTCTGAAGCAGTTTAGAATATAGATCAGGTTACATCAGAGCAGATGACCGAACGGTACGTATGTGCCATATTTGACAAGCAATAAATGGCTCCTACAATAAAATCATAAGATTTTAAAAGCTAGACTGTGTGAACTTTGTTCAGAGCAACATATTTTTTTTTACCAGTAATTATTCAACATCAGACTGACTTAGTAATAAACTAAGAAAAAATTTCTAGGAGTATATTTTGTCTGAGCTTTTCTTTGACTTGAAAAATCCCCCTGTGACTGCCCTTTATTAACCCCAATGGTAGGGTTGCAACATGTCCTCCCGCTTATTACCGAGTGTGTTGAAAGTAACGTCTGCTTTTGTTGTCTGAACAGTCTGACCCATTGAGGCCTGTGATGGTTTGATAAGGTTTCCAGAGGTCAGTACCGTCTTGATTTTACACCTTTGCTCTGTTTTTAGACATTCATTATCAAAGAACGAACTCTCGGTATTCGAAACTTTAAATGTGTTGTAGACTGAAATCATGTACGTAACATCAAAATGAAGTTTACGTGAGTAGTTATTTTTTGAAAGCATGCTTTGAAAACATTAGGCTTACACTGCATATTGATTCATTCTAGCACAAATGTACCCATGTTCTATGAAGTACTGACAACATGTCTCTGAAATTCCAAGCAAAAATGTAGTATTTATTTGCAGAAAATGAGAATAGTGAAAAGGATGCAGCGCTTTCAGACCTCAAATAATGCAAAGAAAACAAGTTTATATTCATTTAGAAACAATAATACTAATGTTTTACTCAGGAAGAGTTCAACATTAGTATTATAACCAGGAGGTTTTCAATGGAGTTCAGTGCAACAGACTCTTCATTTTTTCCAGACCTGTGTATGTAGATGTAAGTTTCACATTTGTCTCAGACAAAGGTTGTGCTGGTGGCTAAATAAACACTTCTTTTTGTATTTCAAACTTTTAAAGACTCATTGAGTGTGGAATAAACCCCCTGACGTTTGATCATTTGAAAGTATTGGAAATTTTGATCAAATGCAGTTCAAATTATTTAAAAAGAAATAGTGAAATAGCCCTTTAATTCATCACCAAATCAAAGTAGACTACCAGCATCATTATTAAGTAGCAGTTCGAAGTTATATTTCACTGCAGTGCTTGAGCATAAAACATAATGAATGCCTACAGCATTCACACTAATTAAATGATAGGAAGCTCAAATTGAAAATCAAAACTTTTACTGTCTGCAATGACAGTGTGCTTTATGGTACTTTATGGTGCTCAGAGACGCAATTGCTGTATTGGAAAATGTTCCTGTTCATCTTCATGTCTTTTTCACTGCAACTGAACTCTTGTTATTGTTTAAGTTCCTAATGATTTAAATATTTTAGCAGAAACAAATTTGATCCAAATTTATGGATGTTGCATATTTTTCTTAATACAAAAAAAAATCAATTATTTGCAGCCCATATGCCGTTCAATCTTCTAACTAGACTGATGGAAGGATTTTATAGCAACGTTTCTGTTGCGAAGGAAAAAAATAAGAATCTAACAAAACTATTTGCAGTAAATTGTAACAGAAATTAAGCACATTAAAATATGGAAACAATATGAATAGTTGCACAAAAAGAGAAGCAGCAAGATTTGCATTGCTTAACTTAAAAACCTTTTGCCATGACTGGTCCGCAGTTTAGCCCAGAGTCTCAAATAGTTTCAGTCCGCCCCTGGAAAACATCCTGAGCATGTTGGAGCTTGCGAAAACCCCCACAAGGGAGGAGTCACGAGGTGCAAGACACAGAAAGGAAGGACGCACATTTACCGACTACACTTATGGATTGGCGATAACATAACTGTGCGTTTGATAACTTTAGGTGACCGACATAGAATTTATTATCCGATTTGGATTACTCACATCCGGATCTCCAGGACGCGCCGGCCGGTCCGGAGGTAGAATTGAGTCTGCGCCAAAGGAAGACGAAGGAACCAACCACAAGTTGGTATCAAAACTAAATAGCGCTTTTTATTTGTTCGGTTAGTGTACTGTTTATAATATTTAATATGTTTGTGCTAGCAGGCATTTAGAAACAAGGCCAAATACATATTTTTTTTCGAAACTCCAGTCGCGGATTTCAGCAAACATCTATAACAAGTATTTTCACCCTTTAAATCTCTTTACAGTTTGTCAGGCTACAGTCACAAAGTTTCATATATTTTATTACGAATTGTTGTGAGAAATTGAAGGATAATCTTGTTAAGCTTGACGTGCGTATATCACCTTTTACTCCTTTATCCTTAAATAAAATCCAGTGAAACAAGTTGCCTGAAGAAGTTACTTAATTTTTAAACAGGTTCCACCAGTGTGTAATTTGACCTTAGTCATCCTGTTCCGTGAATTTGTCAACGGTTTGTTACAGAGTAAGCAAATATAAAGAACAAAGAACACACCATAGGGAAGAAGTTTAAAGGTTAGATTATAAATCCCAAACTCTGAGCTTCTCTCTGCATGTTGTTCAATCCATCATCTGTGAATGTCAAAGGCTCAGCTGCCAATCTACCAAAACATGACCTTTCACTTGTAACATTGTAGAGGCCCATTGTAACTGTGGGAAAGATGTAAAAATCCACATCAGAGGCTGGAGAAGCAAAAAAAAAAAAAAAAAATCATTAGTTTTTCACTTCATGAATATGGCTTTTATGTAAGAGGTGAAAAGACGAAGCCATTGTTCAATAAAAAAAAGCTTAAAATGCTCATCACTTTGAACACAGAGTGCTCTCAGTCAAGCATGCTGGTATCAATTGGAAAGGTTTAGATCAAAGCATATTCAGGATGTTCCGGTCAAAGTCCAGACTAAACATAATTAACAATTCATAGGAATATTTGAAAGTTGATGTTCATAAACACTTTCTATACAATCTGACAAAACTTAAGATATTTTGCTAAGAATGGACAAATATTACAGTTTCTAAATGTACAAATCTAGTGAAAGTACACCTGAAAAAATGGTTCCACAAAGTATTGACACTGGAAGCATAAATACAACTGCATGCCACACTTTTCAGTAGGGATGCACCATTATGAAAACTTGGGCCGATATCGATATCTTATATAAATATTGCTGTTTTGGCAGATAACTGATATTTATCTACATCACCTTTGTAGATAAATATATTTTTATATTTTACTCCTCATTTGACACCTTGAAACAAACAACCACATCGCTATCTTCACCACTGCTTCACCAAGTCTGTTAAACTCAGATTTTAATATCAGCACAGTTTTATTCATTGGACTAATACCAATATGTTACAAAATGACTAATATCTGCTGATAGCGATGTTAGTGCCCATGCATCTCTACTTTTCAACTTTTTCTTGTGAAGCAAATTAAAATATATATTTTTTTCTATCATCTTTACAGTTATGCACTTAAATGTGTGTTTATTTATCACATAAAAACCCAGTAAAATACATTAAAGCTTGTGGCTATAATGTGACAAAATATGAAAAATTAGAAGGCTTGGAATCCTTTTACAAAGTGCTTTACGGAGTTAGATTAGTTTTTTTTAACTGAGGATTAGAGGTACACAATATATTGAATCATAGTCATCATTGCAATACCATTGCGTGCAACTGCTGGTGCAATATTTGCACTATTCAGTAAGTTATTTTAAGTCCCATGCGTACAAATCCCGCAGGCCGATAAAGTCTTTTAATCTGGTGAAAAGGCGGCCTGCCCTCACTGCTGACACTTGTGTTTGTTGGCCTAGATGGTGCAACTCAAAAACAGTGACGTGGTCATTGTGAGTCAGAAAAATGTAGATTAATTATAATTAGTAAATATTATACCAGAAAAAAGGTATAATATTGCAATTATACTTTTTACTGGTATCATGCAGTCCTACTGAGGAAGTACTGGCCTATAACTCATGTTCTGACATGTTGACACAAAGGAAAGCCATCCACTGCAGCTACAGGCTTAGCAAAATAATGAAATTAATAATAATAGAGTAAGTGTTCTGTTGAAAACACATATCCACATATCGGCCCAAAAATGACTTAATTAAGTCATTACCTTCTCACACAGGTAATGTGTTGCTTGAGATAATGCAAATAAATAATGTTTTAATAAATAACCCTAAACAAATTACAAAGCAATAGCTCCCAATGAGCAGCTGGCAGCAGTTAGCAGCAGTTAACGTTTGTAAAATTAAACACAGCTAAAATGGACAACATTAATAATGATAATAGTTAAAAGTGTAAACAAAACATAGCAAAATTACTCATGAAACACTGGATATTATTAAATTTGCCTGAAGCACATGTTAAAATATAACATTTGTAAAGAAAACTCAGATCTGATAACAGTTACAGACGGCAACAGAAAAAAGGGGGAGGAGCTTGTCAGTTACCGGTTACTATGGTAACCACCAACTGCCAAGAGCGTAACAGAACTTAAAACACCAAGAAATGTCCGGAGAAACAACTTGTTGACTAAACTAAATAAATTCAAAGAGTAAATGAACAAATTTTGACAAACTTCACATCTGCAATATTGTTAAATAAAACCCTGTTACACTTAGACGTAACTCAGAACATTTCCGAAAGCTGGAGATTTTTGACTTCTGGGGTTCAGAAATTTCCTTTTTTTCTGTAACATTTCTGAGATTAAATCTTAAAAGATTTTTTTTTTTCTTTAATACACCGTTGTAATTTCCTCATGTGGTTTATGACTAAACCACACCACTATTTAAAAGTAGTTTTGTGTCTGTATCTTTTTGCATTTGAGATACAGATTAACAAAATAATTAGCCCATTTAACATAAACATTTATGTTGTATGAATATCAGCCTAACACATAGAACATGATGGCACTTTTGGTGTGTGTATTTAGTAATAAATCACATTTAACTTTGAATAAACATTTACTAGGTCTACTGAGGATAATATGTGTGATGAATGATCACATTCACTTTTACAAAAACATTTCTTACTGCTTTAATGTTTACAGTTTGAATTCCTGATGGCTGCAAAAAAAACAGAAACAAGCTTGTCCTTGCTGGGCCGTATCCATGTGAAATCAGGGGCAATGTGAGTGCCACCCCCAACCAAAATGCCGTCAGCCTTTTCAGAGGTCTGTAACAAGTTGGTGCTCTACTCTTTGGTACAATACTTGGTCTGGGAACAGTCTGAACTATAATAAAATGTGTTTTTCTGAAGAAAAAGCACATTTATTATCTTGCAAAAGTTATACTTTGTAACTTTTCCACATTTTACCATGATACTGTGTCAAACTGCAATGTGATTGTTGGGATCGTTTGTGATTGCTCAACTCTCTGCTTAATTGTGAGAAGTGATTAAATACTCTCTTGTGTAAATGTGTTACACTTTATTTGAAGTGCATAGTCACATGATAAAGTTCTAATATTAATATTTATGTGGCCTTTTGTGTGTGCAGTCTAAGCCCACTGAGCCACTGCTGCCTGTAAAGTGGTGTCATGTGCATGGCTGAATTGGAAACGTATGATTCCTGCTTGCCTATCTTTGTTACGGAGAAAGTAGGAGGGATTAGAGAAGGGATGAGGAAAAATTGTTCCTGGGGAATTAAGAGGGAAAATGTGGCCTTGTATTCTGCAAGTTTGAGCTCTAAAACCAAACTTTGGGGAATCAAACTTCCTGTTGACCTTCTTGTAACATATTTCTCCCAATCCTTTCAAAGTGGGCTATTATGTTTCTGCATATTCCTATTCATTCTGCCTTTACTGTGAGTCTTGACATGGCACTCCAGATCTTCTGGTTTTTCATTTATTTGCTGTTGTATTAATTTATTAATATATCATGTTTTTCTTTCTAGATTCAGGGTGCACACATGCCATTGGGCCGGAAGAAAGGGAAGGCTCTCTGCATGTTGTTGATGATCAACATCTTGACCTGTGTTCTGGTGGGAGTTTTGTGGAAACTTGGTCACAAAAGCGGTCCGAAGGGGATTCGGATTCCATCTGAGAGGTTCTGGCGCCGAACGTTAATGAGCAAATCCTTCTGGAACAAGGAGCAGGAGCGTTTGGATGTGATTAACAACCCGCTTATCTATTCAGAACTCTTTGGAGGCTCCTTCATTGGTCTGCCGGATTGGCTTAATGATACCGGACCTCTTGACCCATGTGAAACGGATTACCGGGTCCCAAGGCAGGTTTTAGACTACAACACTCTACCAAAGCGGTTCCAGGACTTTCTCCTAAACATGCGCTGTAGGATGTATCCGATGCTGATAAATCAGCCCCACGTCTGCGATGAAAAACCTTTCCTTCTGCTGGTGGTCAAGTCACTGATGCCACATTTCGACCGGCGCCAGGCCATTCGCCAGACATGGGGGCACGCTGGCTTCTTAGCCAATAGGAGTGTGGCAACAGTGTTCCTGCTTGGCAGTACTTCATCGTTGGACAACTTCCCCGACCTGCAGGAGATGCTAAACCACGAGGCAAAGCTTCACAAAGACCTGCTGCAGTGGGACTACAGGGACACGTTCTTCAACCTCACCCTTAAAGAAGTCCTTTTTCTAGAGTGGTTCAGCACGCACTGTCCTCATGCTCAGTATATTCTCAAGGGTGACGACGACGTCTTTGTTAACACCCTGCAAATTATTGACTTCCTGGGAGGCTTGTCCGAGGGCAAAGGCAAAAATTTGTTCATAGGTGATGTTATCAACAATGCAGGTCCACACAGAAACAGAAAACTGAAGTATTTTATCCCTGAGAGTGTATTTGTGGGGCAGTACCCACCTTACGCTGGTGGTGGAGGATACCTGCTCTCTGGGGATTTAGCAATACGTCTTTCCAACATTTCTCAGCAGGTGGTCTTGTATCCCATTGACGATGTCTACACTGGGATGTGTCTGGAGAAGCTGGGCCTGGTGCCTAAAAAGCACCCAGGATTTAGGACGTTTGACATTGAAGAGAAATACAGGGACAACCCATGCATCTACAGAAGCCTGATGCTGGTTCACAGTCGAACACCACAGGAGATGCTGGAGATCTGGCCGTGGATTACTCACCCTGAGCTGAGCTGCCAGTGACCTGTTTCAACTGGTTTTAAAGTTGTCAGACAATCTTCTCTGCATTTCACTGAGCATTTTAAATATGTTTTTTGCATATTTGTTAAAATGGTCACTATGCACTGAAATTATAATATGAGATAATCTGAGAAAAAAATCTGCCTTCTCCCAGTGCTCCCAGTTCTTGATGCACAAATACACAGCTCCATCAGAAATAAACAATCAGAGCCAGGAGGAGGTTCTTACTGCTGTCAATCATCCTCATATATGAGCTGCTCTTACTCTCTCCCTTTCTCTCTGCTACCACAAAGGAGCATAACTATGCTAGTTATGCTAGTATGATCTAGCATAACTAGCATAGTTGGTTTGTTAACTATGCTAGTTAGCATAGCCAAGCAGTTTTCCTGTAACTGTAAGTTGTTTCTCCAATATTAGCACATTTAACAGAACGTACAGCGCTAAGACACTACTCCTGGCTCTGATTGGTTGTTTTTGACCAGAAGCTGTGTATTTCTGCTGATGGTGATTCTAGCTCAGAGAGGAGATGGAGGAAATTGATCTTTTCACAGACTATCCGTCTTATTCTGTACTGTCACAACAGTTTTAACAAATATGTAAAAAACATAAGATACAAATTGCAGCTTTAATGCAATTATACTATTTTATTGATTTAAATAGGTGTATTTCATTAAAGTACAAGAATTAAAATTTTACCGTGTGAATTTTTGGTTTTGTAATGAACTGGAGGGGGTATCTGAGGAGGATGAGGCCTGAGAACATCGCTAAGAGTTTCATATCAGTTGATATAAATATTTATTGGTTAATTATTTAGTTTTAAATATATGAAATACTGCCAAAACTGGCCTTTCCTATTTTATCCACAGTTTCCTTTTGAGTTGTACTCATTTTCTCCTTTCACTCCACGCTGTTATTTATTTTGAAGCAGTTATGAGGCACAGTGGCAAAACCTGAAACTGCAGCTGTGCAAGTTACTCAAGAAGTTGTTGCTAGGTAACCATAGAGTGAGTGAGTTAGTCGATGCCACCAACCTTGGTGGAATTATTACACTGTCTATCTATTGATATTGATCACGTGTATATTGTTATTGATTTATTTTCCAGCCCTACCCAGGCCAAAATAAAACAACCAAAAACAATAAACAAACAGAAAAAAAAAACACTTAATCAAAACCATAAATAAAATGAATTATGAAGTCTCTGTAAACAAAAAGAATCCTTGAAAACTGCTCTTCAAAAAATATTAATCATCATAAAGAAAATTATCAAGATCATTTTAATTTGTCATGTGATTAATTGCTTACTGCAAAAGGCTTGGTAAATAGGCCTATAGGCTTGTTTTCATTATATGTCATGAAAACAAGCTGGATGATAAACTGTCCCAATAATTATTGCAATAAATGATAATATAGTAGTTTTGAGGCCATTTTAAAGTAATATAATGATAAAGACATAATGCAAGTTTGTCCTCTTAAAGACTAATAAACTTTAATTTTGTAGAGAACATTGAAACTGGAAGATATTTCAAATATTCAAAATAAAACAAACAACCAAAAACAATAAATAAAATTGAAATAATAACACACAACCGAAACTATAAATAAAATGAATTATGATGTCTCTCTAAACAAAATTGCCATTGAAAAAATATTAGTAATCGCAGTAGAAATGATCGAGATCATTATAATGTATCATGTGATTTGCTTTTTTGCGACAGGTTTGGTTGTAAATTGTATTTTTATTGAATATTATTGTTGTTTTTGAATCGCTAAAAGGTTAATTAAAAAAAGAAAAATGTTTAGCTGTTGTATTTTACTTGTTTAAACAAGTAATTTGTCTAAAAACTTCAGGAGTACATTGAACCTACTGGTAGTGGAGTAAAAACGTCTGGATCAAATTTTAAATACTACAGCGACATCTGCTGGACGATATCATCCCAGCAGCCTGTAAAAGGAAATCCAATCATCTACTTGATGAGGTTCACCTGCGCGGACAGGAAAGGAAAAGGAGTTTGACTGAAACGGAGAAGTTTTCTTTGACTTGGTTATTTTTTTTTCTTACTCGAATAAAACGTTGAATAGTAAAGGTAAAGGTAGTAAAATGCCTAAAAGGAGCAGCTTGAACTTTCCATACACGCTGGTGGTGATAAATGTCCTGTTGACATTTGGGAAACGTTGTGACGCACAGGTTGGTTCAGGAGACATTCCTCCGAAAGCAGCTGGTTCTGGTGTAACTCTTCGTGTTACTGTATTTACACGACTGTCTATTATCCGCAGGGGGACACAGAAGGAGTCAACAGGCTTCCAGGTGAGAATGCGTTAGCTTTTTCTTTTACAATACGTTCTTGAACGTTTAGCATTTAGTAATTAGCTTATGCATTAAAAAATAAAGTTCATGATTATCTGGTGTAAAAATACAGCACTTTTAAAAAATGCACTAAAGCTTCCTGTTTTATTTAAAGCGGGTTTTATAGTTGTAAAAATCCAATCAGACTGTTTATTTCTATAACAGGTGGCATAAACCAATGATCTGGTAATATGTAAAAGTGAAACCTCAGTTCTCAAAGATTTGCACAACAAATTCGATATTACTTAACGTTTGATAAGGGCAATATGTCAGAACGAACGAATTATATGAGCCGTAGGATATTAAATTCATACCAACTAGCAGAATATTAGGCTCCTGAAAATCTATTTTTTGTGTTTTGTTTTTAGCTAAAGTTAAAAACTGTGAAATTACACCTACTACAGTAAGCTGTGATGTCTTGGTTGCTTTCCATCTTAACAAAGAGTTATTTATCTCAAAACATAGATCTGGTGTAAGCCTGTTGCAATTATTCGATTAATTGCACGATGAATTAAAATGAACTTGATAATATTCATTCTGATGATTACTATTTTTTTTGAAGGGCAATTTTGTTTAGAGACATCATAATCCATTTTATTTATGATTTTAGTTGTGTGTGGTTTTTATTTCCATTTTAGTTATTTTGGTTGTCATGATGGTTAAAATACCTCCCAGTTCCAGTGTTACGTGTTCTTTACAAAATTGTAGTTTATTGGTCTTTGACAGAGGAAGCTTTTATTATTATGGTATTAATTTTATTAATTGCCACTTTACTAAATAATGGGAATCATTTTTACTTTTTGCCAAAAGTGATTTATTTTTCTTTTTTTTATTTATTTTTACCAAAAAAACATTTTTTTTTCTTTTATTGTTTCTTTTTTTGCCAAACGCACTTTTGGTGACAGTTATTGGGGGGAAAAAAAACGGTCTCAAAACAACAATGTCATTGCTTTTTATCATCCGGTGACAGACCTACACATGTGACAATAGAAGCTCCTGTGGAGCATGAACATTTTGTAAGGCTCTGAGCGTTAATGCATGGTTGGTTTTTTTTCTTCTTCAGATGGACCCAAAGGGGACAGCAGTGCTTTCTTTGCCCTGCGGAGCTGCCACCAGCTGTTGAACAGCGACAGCGGTGAGTTTTTCTCCCCAGACTATTTGTGCTCCAACCCTCCTCTGTGGTGCAACTGGACCATTCAGGTGGATCCGGGGAAGAGGATTCATCTCCGCCTGGAGGACTTGACCCCTGATGAGGCCTGCCCACTGAAACAGGACCAGATCCATGTGGATGAGCCCGGCGCCCAGTCAGGGGGCCACAAGGTGCTGCAGAAGTGCTGGCAGGAAGCCAAGTACACGTCGTCCTCCAACACTCTGTATGTGGTGCTCCTGATCGGCGGCTGGCCTGACCCTCCTTACCGAGGTTTTTATGGTCACTACCAAGCATTTGGACCACCTGTGGTTTACAACCCACAGGAAGGCACAACAGGAAGAAGCAAGGAGTCAGAACGTTCTCCTGGACTGAGTGAATTTGAGCCGTTGACAAACAACGTGGGGCTGGAAAACGATGATCTGGCGTATGACTATTATGATCAGCAGTTACTGATGCCTGGGCTGCCCTGGGTGCCGCTGGGTGGAGACAGAGGTGCAGAGGTGAGTTCTCTCACATATCCATGCGTTTTCACACAAATTCAATGAAACATGTAAGGATTATGTCAGATACATGTGCGAAATACATCTTGTAAGATGTATCTCGCACTTTCATGTTAAGTTGTATATAACATTTAAGCAACAAAACAGTTCAAAGTACTTTTATATCACAAAAATCTAACATAGCAGCCAATTATGAAACGAGGAATAAACATTATGTTTAGTCAAATGCCATCATCAAGCAAATACATTAATTAATGTTCCAGTTGTTACTAATCCAAAGCAATTCTAAGTGTCTGGGTTTTGCTTTAGATTTAAAGGAGCTCAGTGATCCAGCTGTTTTGCATATTTATATACTGTGAGAAGAGAAGCCAGAACTACTAGAGTAAAAATATTTTTGGTTGTTTTGAATTTTTATGTTCATAGTATAAATCTTTAAAGCTGAAATCTTATCCACTCTCAGGCAGTTAAAAGCCTCTATCCATCCCTGAAGAACCACTCCCATGTTTACCAGTCTATGGCTGCACCCACGGCACCGACGTCCACCCAGAGGACGTTCCGGTCAGGAAGAGGAGCCACTCGCAGTCTTTCCAGCCAGGTCGACATGGCCGGGCGCTCTGTAATCCCGCCACCACAGCAGCGTAATGAACTCAAACCTGGCAACAACACTCCAATAGCAAGAAAAGGGAAAACGGTGGAAGCTGTGTCTGCAAATGAGAGCAGCCTGAATGGTCAGGTCTCTCCTGATGGTTTGGAAAAAGTTGCGGATGACAAACTGCGGGCCAATCAGGCGCCAGACCAGCAACCATCTTCTTCTTCTGATGGCACAGAAACCCAGAATACGGACCACAAGCATCATCACCCTAAAATGGTGGAACCCCAGTCTGAACACAAAGGGAACTGTGAGTCTATCAATCTGTCTGGATTCTGCAGATCTTTGGTTTATGCTTGCTTGCTCACATGTGATGTTGATGCATGCTATTCTGACTTAATAATTTTAATTTCCCTTTTCTTTCCCGAAAAGATCCTAAAGCAGCTCTACACCTTGAAATCAAATTGATTTTCTGCAGCGATAAATAATTTTAGTTGGACTATTATTTCCTTAAATCTTCCAGATTTTTGGATTTGATATAAGAATACGATAGAATAGAAATGACTTTTATTGTTTCATAAAGGGGAAAATTCAGGTCTAACAGCAGTATTGGATATGTAGGTTCACACCAAATTTTGTACTCAATACATAGGATGTGCAGCTAAGTAGGATGACATTTTTTCTTACGTAATTTGCATGTGTTTTGAACTTTAAAAAACCTAACAGACTACTTACAATACAAAAATGGGTCTGTGACATTTCAGCGTCATACCCCGCTGTTTATGAACATCTTAAATTTTTTTTTAAATGTCAAAGTTTTGTCAAAACAGTCTCTCTTGAGTAGCTTGCTAGCTTCCACTACACAGAGGAGTTATTTGCTATCTAAAAACATCTATTTCTGTTTATTTCTCTAAACCATCAGATAATCCAAACTCCCGCTGTCGACAAAGCACTGAAGTAATTGTTGCTCAAACTATATTTTAGATGAGCTACCTTGGAGATTTGTGGTGTTAAGTGAATTCTTAACCATAGAAACTGCTTTTACTTAAATAATTTATCTCTGCACTTTTTCCAGCTCTGCACACGACACAAAAAGATTTGGTCTTTAAGACAAAAACCAAGAATCCAGAATAGGGCTGTTGTAAACAAATATTTTAGTAATGGAGTAATCCATCGATTATTCTTATGATCGGATAAAAAAAGATAAAATAAAACATTGGTAAATCTAACATAACAGCAGTGTTACTATCGCATATCAACATCAGTCCAATTTTTCA
>CAEGAE010059093.1:0-70966 GCA_903067095.1 Girardinus metallicus
ACTCCGTGCAGAAAGACCCCGGGCCGGGAATCGAACCCAGAACCTTCTTGCTGCAAGGCAACAGCTCTACCAACTGCACCACTGTGCAGCCCCTTAACAAAATTAATTTTTTAAAATTAAATTCCATAAAATTGTAAAAAGGAAGGACTTTTCTGTGCATTTTTTTATTCAAGGATCAAAATCTCACAATTATGTCGTTTGCCTTCGGAATTAACAACGTATATTTGAATTGAATTGAATTTTCAATTGCTATTTTCATGCTTTTTTTTTTGTTAGTTTATTTCCAATTAGCGACGCAAATTCATTTGTTATTATGCAGGGAAATAAACAGGCAGCTTAGATTTTCCCTGTTTTCCTCGCTAAGACTTGTATGAGAAAACTATTTTAATAGATTTAGTCTATTAATGATTACATCTACTAATCGTTCTAGTATTTAGAATGAGTGCAAACTGAATGCATGATACACTGAACAGCTATTCTCAAAAAACATTGCATTTGTTGAACTTAATTTTAGCGTAATAACAATCGATACAGACCTAGTATTTAATCAGCTTTTCACACACGGAGTGAGGCAGCCGCTCTCTATTTGGCCTCACTGTGGCCATCAATCAAGCAGAGAAATCAATTCAAGTTAAACTGCTGAGGCTAAAATTCTGTAATGGACAACAATACAAATATTAGAAAATGACATATCTTTTTAGGAAATGGAAATTATTGGAGTCAACTGGTACATTCTAGTTCTTTTTCTTGTCTTTTAAAGGTTTTTATTTGTGTTTAATAAATATGACAAGCACAGTTTTATATTCGATTCCTTTTAATAAAATTTGGCTCACTGTTGCAGCATTACAGGAAAAGAGCAGACACATGTATTTTGCTGTTGATATTTATTTGAAAAGGTAACTTTAGGTCTTCTTCCCTCAGGTGTGGCTTCCACAGTGAAGAGTGTTGCGGTCAGTGCGCCCCGTCAGTGCTTTGCTGTGGAGCATTTTGAGTTTCTGATTGGTCAGCAGCTCATTATTTGTGCATTTCGTCTGTTTATCAGAGCAGTGATTATTTTTTAGAAGAATTTGTCTCCAATTCTAGTTTCACAGCATCTACGCTTTTGTCCAAATACGGCAAAAATGAGCATTAATTTGTAATTGATCTTTTAACTCAGTTTGTCAGAACGAACAATTAGTGCGGTTTGTATGGAAGAGGATTAGGGCCACTAAGAAAAATATCTGAAGTCTGACCTTAATGCAAATGAGACCCTGAGAGAAGTGATGCGAGTTCTGGAGGAACACGTCAGATTTAAGTGCTGCTGTTTCTGGGATTAAAGTCAGAAATTAGAGAGAGAAGTTTGTATGTCTTCATTTTGCTAGGTTTTACTGTTTGTAAAGCATGACTTGACAAAGATGTCCTCAGAATTCAGGCGTTCATTAACTATGGTTGAAATGTGCCATCTTTGATCCAATCATTTACAGCGTCCTGCCACTTCCAACCCAAATATCTGAAGCCCGGTGATAAGCAACCTGAGTGAAGTTGCTCTCCTCCCCCACTTACTTCAGGTCAAACAAAATTGGTGTCAAGCCTGTCATAGTAAGCAATTAATCAATTAGCTGCATTGTAAATTAAAGTGAGGTCATTAATGGCCAAGTCGACGACAATCGTTAAAGAGATGCAACGCTTTAAAAAGCTGGCATTCTGCAAAATGCATCAAACGTTTCACACCCAGTACAAAATAGCTTGCTTGCATTTTATTTATTTATTTATTTATTTATTTATTTATGTTTACAAAAGTCTTAACTGGCACTTTAGTCTGTTTTCCCTGTCAAAGTTGAACGAATAATATTTTTTAAAAAGCAATTTTGGTTACAGAGGCTTTATGATCTATTTTAATTACTGTTTTTTGTTGTCTGCTTATTTTGGTTATTTAAAATGTTTTCCAGTTCCATAATTAAATGTTATTTAGAAATGAAAGTTGTTTTTCTTTCAGACACGCCGTACTTGCATTAGTATGCCATTTTTATGATATTACTTGGAAACGGTCTCATGCTGACAATGTTATCGTTTATCGCGATAATTTCTGGGACGATTTATCGTCCAGCAAAAATTTTCATTGTGGCAGGCCTAGTTGGTATTTAACATTTTGTTCTACTAAACTTTTTCTTGCATAAACGTTTAACAACCAATTTTGTTTGATTGGGGTGGCGAGGGGCGGTGTTCAACGTTTGACCTTTAAACTTTCATTAATTTCTTATCTAATATCTTAGCAGCACAAAGGTTTGACACCAGTTTTATTTGGTTTGAAGAAAGTACAATTCTTTTAATTGTTTTTTTTTTTTCTGGTCTTCATAGGGGAGCCAGCAAGTTCCTTTATGTCGTGCAGGTTTACTGTTCAGGCCTTGCAGATGCATCATTTCCATATCCACATGTTAACGTTGGGCTGGAAATGTCCTGCTGTTTCAACCGACCACAGATAAATGTTGTAATAAAAGTTCTGGATATGAACACTTCACAGACGAACTGCGAATGTTCCGGCCTGATGGCCTTGTGATAATTAACACGGTGGTGCAGAAGTCAGAGATTGGAATACAAAGCACTCATTTGTATTTCCGTAACCCTCGGCCTCTGCAGGACGTTTAGAGGGCACAGATCGCTGCGTCGTCTTCTCCTCTGGTCTGGACTCTCCTCAACATCGGTGGCGATACACAAAACTCTGAACCGATGCTTGTCTGCTGCTCCGCGTCAGCTGCTTTAACTGCACATCTAAATACTCGCCATCTTTTCCTTCATCTCTTTATTTATCTGCCACAAAGTCAACATTTTTTTAGCACAGCCTTTTTTTTCCCCCGCCTCAAACCACAGTCGCACAAAGTGTGCCTGCTGATAAAATTAGTCCCGCAGTATCGATGTCGGTTTTAATTATTTCTAGGTCACTCTTGAAACCCATCTCTCTGTCCGTCCTGCATTTTTAACACATTTGCATTCGTTTTGAATGAAAACAAACGGCATGTCCTCGTATGCTTTGCAGAACTCGACTGAATCTGTGCAAATGGAGGGTTTTCTCTCTTCTTAAGGCTCTGGATTATTCTAGTTGAGGATGTCTGGCACAGAGCAGCGAGGGTGAAATGTGATTATTAGGCCTCATCGTTTTGATAGCCTTTGAGTTTGTGCACTGCATTTGCAAAGCTTCAGGGATACAAAACCAGCCTTCTTATTCAGTGGATTTTACAAAGATCTAACCTCTAAAGAGGCAATGTGTGTTTTCCAGACACATAATGTCATTTTGTAGGACAGTCAAGTAACTATGTTAACTTAAGGTGCTATAAAAATGCTACATATGTCAAATATGACTTAAAATAAAATTTACTTCAATATTCAATGTCTTGAAGTTGGGCATCTGTCTCTTTAAAAACTCCTGCTCTTTCTGAAACTTCGCCTTCAGGAAGTCATCACAACATGACTCCTTCAGTTAACCCTTCAATGTCTTTACCAGCGTTGCTTTGAGAAGTAGCTCCTATAATGAGCTCAGCAGATGCTCAGTTCCACCAGGCGTTTGCTAATTGCTGCTGGCTAGTCTGAAGGAGCTGAGTGTGAGAGTCGTGGGGGAGGGATGCTCTGTGAGGCAGAAGCTCAGAAGCTTGGAAACTGCAGCTCAGGGGAGGAGCTTCGTCCTTCAAGGCGGAGCTAAATCCCCTTAGGCGTTTTGCAGAGCTGAATGGTTGCCATGGAGATTAAAAGGATTTCTCAAACATGCACGACAGAATCAAGGCGACACTACAGGTACGTTTTTAAAGAGGGAAGGACGTTATAATATGATTTTAAAAAAAGTCCATTTTACATAATACTGCCCCTTACATGTATTAATGCGGAGTGGAAATCTACTTTAGGAAAACATTTTTTAGGGACATTTTTGTAATGATTTTGCCATATGCTTTGGATCTGTGCACTATTTAAAGAACCAATGAAGGCTAATTTTCTGTCTTCAAAATTTAAGCATGAAATAAAAAAAAAATTGAAGGGATTGTCGGTGATACCAACACTGCTACAAAATCAATGAATCAATACAATCCATTGGTGTTTCTTACATAATGTTGTATTACTTGCAATTATAAAGTAAACCTGATTTTATTAATGGAAAAGAAATCAAGTCTTGCTATGTAACTGGATTGGTTTCAATCTATATTTCTGGATATGAACCCTCAGTCTTGTAAAGTGCCATTTAAAAAAGGATTGTTTCCTAAGATGGGATTTTCCCCAACTTAATAAATGGACTAAAATTAAAGGTTTGATTTTTCAAAAATGTTTAAGTGCGCGATTACACTACAGGAACAAAAGACATGTTTACTTTAAGGCTTCTTGAGCATCTTTTAGTGACGGCTGGCACTGAGTGTCCTTGTTAAGTCTTTATTTATTTTCTTTGGAGAAAGATAAAGGGTGCATACTGTCACAACAATCATATTTTAATTGGTAATAAAACTGTCTCATATTCCAATAAACCCTCCTTGTTGACTGAGGACACTGTATTTGATACATAACTAATGTTTTGTTTATTTATTCACAAGTCCATTTATTTTGGGTGTATGAAAGATCAGAGCTTCTCATCATGGTTACATTCATAAAAACTCATTTAGCATGAATAATTCAGCAGTTCCCTCCATCCCTAAAAGTCCAATGTTTAACCAAGCTCTTTGCTCACTGAGATAAAAAAGACAGATTTTGCATCCCCTCTTGAGCTTGATGCTTTGTAGCTATGCAAAACACAGCAATCCAGACAAGTTCATGCAAGTCAATGAGTCTTAGACACCCAACTACGCAGCGTAAACCCCGATGTTCCGACATGGGCCGTGCATATCCAGGGTGTGGGTTCGATGAGCCGCAATCGGAACCTGCAACAGTCTAACCTTAAAGAAATTCAGAGTTGACCATGAATATTGCATTATTTTTTTTAAACTCTGGATTTGAGAATGAGGCTTTTCTTTTATCACTTACTCAGTATTCCCGGGTTTGTTCTCGTCCCTGCAGAGCCTGTTCTCCCCGCGTTATCAGCTCGAAGCGTGAAGGTCTGTGTTTGCTCGAGTGCACCTCCAATAACTCTTATCACCCCTGCAGTGCTTATATTGGAGCAATAGCCTCTCTGCGCTGCTTTAGTGACATTTCTGAAGTGTTGGTGTCTGACCGCAGGTACTGAAAGCCATAAACTCCCAACAGTCAATTTATCCAGTCTGCGAGATAGCTAGTGACGCTGCTGGTGACCTTAAAGGCGATCCTTAACTCGACGGTTCAGGGAGAGCTACTCAGATCCGTGATTCTTTCTGGCTCCACTAATAAACATTAGGTTATTGACTTCGCTGGCCAGTAGAGAAACTGGTCAATGTAGATCTGATGAAGTCCTTTTGTAATGCAGAGCGTTTCATTATTGGGTTAAGGATGGCTCGGTCTATAGTTCTTGTCAGCTCTGAGTCAATTCCCTCTTTTGTACCCAACACATTGATGTTGTTTCCCTTCCTACATCTACAATGTAGCTCAGCACCATCAGTATGTGAAAATGTGTGCGTGAATGATTGAATATACTTTATAAATACAGGCAATTTACCATTTTGTAAATGAATAATTTGGTACCCCTCTTCTGAAGCCATTGTGAATTCATTTGTTTTTCTCTATTGTTAAATGTTTTGATGAATTTAGCGTTAAAAAATGCTTACATCTCATGTGCAATTCATAAAAACTTTGTATCACTTGCTATTCTAATTTATTGCTTGTTTGGCTCAGTTGACTCTCCTACCAGGGGACAAAATATTACCCTGTAATACATTACTGCAAGTGTAAAGGTGCATTCACACCAACCCTGTTTAGTCCGCTTTAATTGAACTCTTCTTTGTTAGAAAGTCCGGTTCGTTTGGGGAGATGAGAATGATCAATTGAATTCTGATGCAGACCAAGAATGTGACCTCTGGTTCACCTAAACTGAATATGTGAATGGACGTTGTTCTGAAAGCAGGAAGTGGACTATAGAATGCATTGCATTCTGGGTAAATACAACCTAAACAAATGTCCAAGTCCAGAGTAAAAGGTGAGCCGTATCAAAGAAAACACGAGGTAAAACTGTTTTGAATGACCTTGGACTGCTTTAGTCATGCAGGGTGGCGTTTGCTTGAAATTTGATGTAGTCAACATCAGTTGCCAGCTTCTTTCATATGTGTGTGATTGGAGTTGAATATATAATCTAGACACGTATTTTCTTGAAAATGGAAGAAGAAAATGCAACATCCTAGCTAGTGTCCCAAAGTCTTTGGTCACTGTCAGGACAACATGGATCTATAGTGCTTCAGCCTCTGCGTTATTAAAAATAAAAGCCTCTTTCTACACTGGAATAATGACTTTTCTTCACAGGTGGATATAAGGTGGCACCTCAGTTAAATTAAGAACACCTCTGCTGAGTATTGTGCTAATAAAAAGGCCGTGGCGCGGCGAAGCATGGAGCAGACGTCAAAGACTTTGACGGGAGGAAAAGGGCAGGAGGATCCGAGGGGCCGGCGTTGCTTTGTCTCAGAACGCTCACCCTCTGAATCCAAGACACGGCTTTGTGGTCTAATGGCTCCTTCCATTAATAAAAGATAAGCAGGCAATTATAGAGCTGTCAAGGTAACGTTTGGGATGACACGCGACAGAGGGCAGAGGGGGGATACTTGAATCTCCCTGGTATACTTTTTTTTTTCTAGCCCCCTCAGTGCCATGACTCTGATTTTCTAATCTTCACAGTTTTTATGTCAACGTTGAAAGCCATAGAGGGGCCCCTCGGTTTGTTTTGCTCTGTCTTATTCTGTGTCTGAATTGTTGCCATTTTATAGTAGTTTTGTAACCAGGGGAATTCCTTTGAAGCCGGGCCGGTTCTGTTTCTGTGCTCATTATCATGCTGGTGCGCTGATAAAAAATTTAGATGCTCTTCATGCACACACAAACAAACCGTCATGCTGTTTGTGCCAAACTAATTGTAGGAATACTTAAGAAAAAAAACAACAACAAAAAAAAAACGTCACTGATGTGTTTTGCGTTATCTTGAATTTAGCGCACGTGTTGGACGTCTTTCTGGTTTGACTCCGTCTCCAGTGGGCTCATGTTCTCTTATGTAGAATTGATTTGATCATTTCTTCTGCCAGAGTCAATAAGGAAATTCCAAACTGATGTTAAGATAAAAAGCTGAAATGTTCACTCATTTCCCTCTCTCTGGCTGAACGAGTCAGAGGGTTTCTCTCTTTCTTAAATGGTAATGTTTATAACTGTGTAGACAAAAAGTGAAGGCCTGCTGCTCCACTGGCCTTCGAGGCTTAATGATCTACTGACACAGATTCATGGAGCAAATATGAGCGAGATTTATTGGAGGATGGAGTTTAGACTTTGCCTCCAGTTGCTTGTTTATTATTCATGAGCAGCAGGGGGAGAGCGGGGCTTTGTGTATGAACCTCGGAGACTTCAAAGATAGGATGGAGGCGTATGAGTGCATGCTGTTGTGCTATTGGGGTGTTTTTTGTGTGTGTTGGCCTTTGACTCTTTCTTCTTTTCAGTTGAGAATACCTATTAGCAAAACAAGCTAACTGCTGAGCTAGCCAGCGCTCTTCTAGCCTGGTGATAAGTCGCACCTTTTTCTAATCTGATCTACTGATATAAACACTGATCTGGACACTTAAGACAATGTAAAATTTGTTTTGCTGGTAGGAGAGTTGGGGGGGTGGTTGCACTTCCGCTCCGAAGATTTACATTTTTTTAATTTTTTTGCATTTTCTCAAGAATCTACACACAGTTTCATATGCATACATACGCCACCAGAGAGAGAGGCTTTTTATTGTCATCACTTAGACTCTGGTGTAATTTTTCCTGAATATCTGCATTTTGAAGGATCATAGTAGAAAACGTTGAAGGAAAGATTCGACAAAAAACGCCCTCAATTTTGCAAAAAATAAATTGAGAGCGTTTTTAGCTTTGTTTTCAGCTTTTTGCAAAAAGAGTGCGCAAAAAGGGAAATGGGAACACATTTATTTAAAGATATTTATTAAGAACTACTTCTCAGTTCTAAAAATTTCGTTAATTGCTTGGAACTGTGTTGTAATGACTTCCTGAAGGTGGCGTCCCAGAACCTCTTAAAGAGACAGAGGCCCTATTTCAAGGTCAAATTTATTTTAGGTCATGTTTAATATATACATCATTTTTATAAGAACTGAGGGTGATATAATTTCTTGATGGTGGTACAAAATATACGGTGTGTTTGGAAAATACATAACACTGCCTCTTTAAGGTTTCGAAATAAGGTTTAAAGTTTTTGAAATTTGCTATTTTCCCTAAAATACTATGTAAATATTTTTTTTTTTTCATGAAAACATCCTGCTCATGCTTGTTGTTCTGAATTAACTATGAATCATGCACAAAGATGCATTTAAACACCAGGTGAGAAGAGACAAACCTATTGTTCAGATCACCCAAGGAGGTCTAAGGAGCCTCAGAGGGAGGTTAAAGGTCACCTACCAAGCACCAAAATGTTCAAACTTTAACCTAAAATATGTGTTTGTTGCGTGTACTTATGTGTGTGTCAGTGAGTGTTTGTTGTCATTCATGTTGTGCCGGCATAAATCTGTCACCCTGCTGGAACATGTCCTCCTTATGAGGCGTTAGCTTTATGTAAGTAGTAGTTAAGGTTAAGGTTGGAGTAAGTCTGAACGAAAGGAATGTCATGTCTTCTGCAGTCCAAGAAACACGGCTGTTTACGTGCGTGTGTGTTGGTGTGCACTCTTAATTTACTCACACACACACACACACACACACCCCCATTCACATACTCGTTCTCGTCCTGGCAAAGCTGTTCTCTCCAGTTTGACAGGTTTAACTTGGATCTATTTTTGGCCTGTGGTGTCCTGAGCTTCATGACCAACACGCACGCACACACGCGCACGCACACACTTGGAGATGAAAACACATCCATGCCACGTTCTGCTCTGTCACTTCACTACATCTCCTCCTCAGCCAGCCGGTAAATCCCTCGGCTGAATATTGCATGAGCAGCTGAGCTCTGGAGGGCCTCAGGCAGCCGGCAGAATAATGGGAAAGAACCAGCGGCAGATTGATTATAGTGGATGTGTGTGTGCGTGTGTGTTTGTGAGGAACTTACACACCTACCAGTTATGTTACTTTGTTTTTGGGGTGTTGCCGAGAAGGGATCAGAGTAATATGTGGAGTAATGTTGAGAAGACGATGCTAAACACGCTAATTATCCTCGTTATTTTCATCCCCCCATCAAGATGAAGGCCTCGGATCTTCAGCCCGGCTCTGCTCACTGACTGCCCGGCGCTAATAAATAGCCACCAATTGTCAAAAATCCATATTTCCCAACAGGGTAGCTAAGTTTCAAGCGAGCTGACACAGCGTGGCCGCTTTCTGTGCTCTCACACCGCAGCACAGCGTGCCCTTTTATTGTAAAACAGAGCATTTCCCTTTGTATTATGAAAAACAATCTCGCTGTTTGTGTGTAGCATGCAAATGGTACGGAAGGCATGCAGCCAATGTGTTAGCCTGGTAAGATGCAAAGCTGCAAATATCCAGTGATTCTTGTTGGGATTGGTTTGAGTAAGCAGAGATCAAAAGGTAAAGACGTTAGCTGTTCACTGGAGCAGTAAGATGATTCTCTCTACTGGAACACAAAGAAAGACAAGAAGGAAAACTCCAGGCCTGTCAAAGTTGACGTGTTGACGTTGGGATTAATTAGAAAGTTTAACGCGTTAATATTACATGATCGCATTACCTATTTAGACCTAAAAGCCTCTCACCCGTGGAGCGTTACTTAATTCAAAGCGTCGCCTTACGTGGTCTTGTACTGCGGTCAACAATGCAGAGTTGCAAACTGGAGTGAAAAGTTGATGGGGAAGAGTCAGACAGGTGTGTTCAGAGGCAAATCTCACTTTAAAAGACACTGGGGTGGATGTTTGAATAAAACCGAGGTAGCGTATACATTTTGCAACCATGAATTATTGTTCTGCTAAGCACAAGTAGATTATAATTAACTTATTAACAGTTGAAACAAAATGACTTCTCTCAAGGCGTTTTTTTTCCTCCTTTGCTTTCAAAGATTAGTTTCTTCGTTTTACTTTCTTGCAACCTGACAATTTGTTGAATTTTTAGATTGTGAGCCACCTCTCTGTTGGACTGAGCAATAAAATGCTTGTTTGTTTTTTTTTACCTTTAAACATAACCACCAACGACAGCAGCCAGGACTTTAATGCACAAACACCAATGCTCGTCAGCCGACTCGCGGATGCAAAGTCATCATTAGATGTGTGCTTCGGCTCGTGAGGCAACACAAACCTGTCATACGTTTGGCGTGACGGAGTGCAACTGTCACAAAAGTTAGAAAAGTGCAAAAAAGAAGTGTCTCAAGGAATCGTTTTTAAAAACGGGGAGAGGAAGAGTAATTTGCTCCCAAGCTGCAAGCGTCAGCAGATTACGTCCTCCCACTTTGAGAAATGAGTCTGCAGGCTGTCTTAAAAAAAAAAAAGAAATGAGCAAACATTTTTATTCATCAATATTTCATTAAAAATTACTTTTTTTTTTGCTTTAGTGGATACTTTTAAATGATTGTGTCATCAAGAGTCAAACCTCACATTGCGTAAAGCTTAATTGTTTTCAAAATCTATATTTTATACAGTCAAAGCAGGTAGCTTTTTACTTTGAAAATCTGCTTCTAGTTAAAAGAAAAGAAATCGTACTTAATCTGATGAATAAAAAGTTCCTCTTGTCATTGTGGCAGTGTACCGCTCGTGTTAAAAAGCAAAGAATTACACATAGAATATCCTCAAAATAACCAATGAAACTACTAAATTGTCTTTGATTCTAATGACATCTGAAAATGTTTACTGTATGACGCTAAAATAATACACAAAATATATTCTATACAAAATACTACAGCTCCTTCAGTGGAGGGATTGTTTCTTATAAAGGTTGTCTGTGCATTCTTTGTGGATATCTTAAATTATTATTTTTTTAAACGTAAGCTTCCCCTAAATATGATCATTACAGGTATTAAATTTTGTCTTAACAGGACAATTTAATCACTATTTTCTGTGTTGTTTTTTTCTCGTGGGACTCAGATTCTGCTAATATACCCTTGCTAGCTGGTTGGCTAGCTAGCTAGCTACACGCAAAAGTAGCTAGAAAGTTTTCTGCTAACTAGGATATTTGGAGAAGAAAATAATCAGTGAGTTCCAGTTGCTCAAAGTCCAGCTGAGGGAATATCCTTCTAGAACATGATAAATATTTAAAACTTTTGCTAACAAAGGTAGATCAAAAGCTATTGAATTTTAGGTTGTACTTAATTTTTTTGTGCAACTATTTTCTTTGGATTAATGCCAATTTTTTGTTGAATAATAAACAATGACGTGATTTTTGTAAACTAATGCTAGGCTTATATTAGACCAAGAACATTGTTGTAAGTCTTAATAAATTAAACATTTGAACTGATAAAGGGCATCTTTTGTTTTATCCGCGTCAATCATACAAAAACATGGTTGTGTAAGCTGTGGCGTGTGCGTGTTGCATCATTCATACCTAAGTGGGAACTATTGAGCTTAAAGTGTTTTAATGACAATCTAGCAAACTCTGAAAACCTTTGAAGACCCAGACAATGAGCTTAAAGCCTTTTGTTGTCACTTTTTCATTCTCTCTCCAGTCTGTTGTCTTTATTAATATCCAGAAGGAAATTATTTGAAAGTGCACCTTGTTTGCCAACTTCAGCTTCTGACCGCAGCAGCTGAGGAAGTGGTAAGGTGTCGGGGTCTGTGAGGTTAGAAGCTCTCTTGCAGCATGTCAGACATTCATAGCTGAGGGCGAGGCATGTTTAGGACGGAATAACACCAACCATAGCTGTGTTGTGGATGTGTTTGGAGTGTGTATAAGTAGCAGGAATGCAGTATTCCTGTGTGATGTGTACATCTCAGGTTTCATTTTGGGCCTGCAGGGCAGGCAGGACACTATGTCCCTTCTTCCTCCGTCTCTCCTGTCTTAGCCTACAGAAGCATCTCCCTTCAGTATTACTGTATGTTTTTGTTTTTTTTATCTGTCGCAGTGACAACACTATAACTCTCATCTGCTGTTGGTGTGGCAGCTGCAAGGTGCTTTCTCTTTCTATTGCGTAACTTTGAGTAGGTGTGATGTGTGAACACCTTCAAGACGCCATAAACACAGTCATCACTGTCATTTTGGTTTTCAAAACCAAAATGATAGCAGCAGAAAATGGCAGACCAGTGATAAAATTAAATGCAACTGTATCCCGCAAACCGTTGTTTCTCTCTAAAATAGTAATGACTTTAAATACATAAACATTCAGTCATTAGGTTATGTTGAACAAAAACATTGACAAGCTGATGCCGGTTTCCGCCTGTTCCGATTTCTCGTTACCAACTGCTATTAACTCTATATATTTATTTCTAGCATTTGTTACTGTGAGTGGTAGTTGTTGATGGTAGAGACCGCGGTGGCGTCACACTGTGTGTGGCAGAGGGCAGTAGCCATACTTGTCAAGTTTCAGAGGAAATGTCGCCGTCCAGTAATAGGTATTCAGAACACTGGCAAAAACGGGACATTTGACAGGTCTGGCTCATAAAGCAGAACATGGGTTAAATTTGAGGGACGGAAAGAAAGACCAATGACAAAAGTGAAGCGAACATAGACAGACAAGATGAACCCCAATAAATGTCTGAATTTAGATCATTTAAGCTTTTCTTCCCACAAGATGAAAGAAAACACAAACTTGTGTAGCTATATGAGTTATATATAGTGACTCTTCTTGGAGCTATATTTCACCTGGATTTTAATGAGTTCCAGGTGTTAGGAATGCTCGTCTCTGATTGGCCAGTTCAGGTCGTTCGGCTAGAATGTTCAAACAAACAAATGAGGTGTAACTAGACTAGTTAAACACGTCACTATGGTAACGTCCATCGTACATGTGGTCGATGCACATCAAACATCATAATTATTGTGACCATGGGGACCAGACATCAATAATTTTGGGTCTGAGTTGTTCTGATGATGAAAATGTCATAAATAAATACAGGCAAACCTGAGCATCCATGTTAAATGTCTGTGAGGCAGGACAAAAGAAGAAGCAGGGCAAGCTTATATGCAGTATAAAATCTTAAAAGAATAAGGGGAAAATCGGTGCAAAAAATTGTGTAGTGTGAACTATTGCATCAGGTAGTTGGACGTGTCCATCTTCTCTATTTAAATCTAATAATTACTGAAGGGCAATGTAGTACACAGACTTCATAATCTGCACTCTTGGTTGAATGCAGTATTTATTTCCACTTTGGCTTTATGTTTAGTTTTTATTCAAGTAAATTTTTGTGTTAATGGAGACTGAGGATCCATTTTATTTTTGTTTTTGGTTGTTTTGTTTATTTTGTTCATCAGTTCCAGTGTTAAGTTGTTCGTTTGAAAATAAAGTGCATCTGTCTTTGGCAGGAAATCGAACGCATTACTACGTCATTTCCATTAAATCAATGTGAAAAGGTCTTCAAACAATATTATCGTTTATTGCAAAAATTTTTGAGACAATTAATCGCTCAGCAAAATTTGTTATTGTTACAGGCCTAATATGTGCCCAGTCTATAAGAGCAGATCTATTTAGTTTAGTTCTATACTTTGTGCTCTGAGCGACATTATGCTTTATTATTTATTTTACATTATATTTAAAATTCCTGATAACACTTTCTGAACCATTTGAAAGCAGGTTTGTTGCAGTTTATTTATTACAATTTTGACCAACCTTTTGTTTTTGTCAGTTTCTTCATTATTTATTTTACATGGGCTGTTGTATTCCCAATCGCACTGACTGAGCAAATTAAAGATAAGCTGTTCTGACACATTTGACCAAGCTTAGTGAAGCTGTCGGTGTATTTAAATGTGCTGTGCTGGAGCAGAATTATCAAATAAATTTGTCATTCAGAACATTTATGTCTGTGTTGGCAAAAAAAAAAGAAGCATTTAGTGTCAATTCGGCTTTATAAATAAACCTGTTTTTCTGTATCAGATCGGTATCGGCTTATAGTAAAACTCAGATATCGGCATCGGAAGTGAAAAAAGTGGATCGGTGCATTCCTATTTTACCTAGAGGATGATTATTATCTCTTTCAACCATGAGGGTTTTTTATGAAACCCATTGATTTAGGAAGTGCAGAGTATTTAGCAGTTCTTGGTAAATAAATCCTTATGTTTTTCAGAGCGCTAATGTGGTCATTTGGGCTAAAGCTTCAAAATCTGATTGTCGGTTATGGTTGCTGCTATTATAGAAGTTACACTTCAGCTAATTTCTGTCTTCTTCATAAAAAAAAAAAAAAGTAACATGTATTTTTGTTTTTTCCACATTCCTTATGCATAATGTTGTCAGTCAATGTGGGGAAGAATGTTTTTTTTTTTTTTTTTTGTGGACTACCTGGCCCTTTCCCGCCTGCATTCACGGAAATGTCAGAACACAAGGTGCCTCGTTGTGACGCACATCGAAATGGACATAAGAGCACTCAACATATAACGAGACGAGAACTAAGTGCAGTGCTTTACCAGCACAAACCATCTGCACTCTGCACCATGGCAACCCCCGACGATTCACAGAGAACATGAACACCAACCTAATGTATCTAAAAAAAAAAAAAAAAAAAACAACTAAAAAGATCTCATCAGCGGTGAGCAGTTATGGGTGTGTGCGTTGGCTTTATGTGCAGCATCTGTCGATTTACTGCCAGTATTGTGTTTCAAACTTTAGAGGAAATCAGATCCGGCTTCGCCGCTGTGTTGGAGCTCAGCTCGGCCTGCCGGGGGTGGTCTCATGTGGTAACGTCCGAAGATCATGTGTGCAGAGGCTTTCAGAAGAACAGGAATAGAAATCCAGCAGAAGTATTTACGCCCCTTAAACCCTTTTATGTTGTGCTACGTAGTGGATTTTGTTGAGATTTTACGAGAAACACCAATACATGTTGTCAAATAGTTGCAAGCTGGAGCAAAAATAAATCATGGTTTTCAATTTTTTGGGTGAATTAACATCTGAAATGTGTGCTGTGCATTTCCAATCAGACATCTTTTCTCTGATGCCCCTAAATAACATCCAGTGCAACAAATTGCCTTCAGAAGTCACATGCCGATCCATTTTTTCCACTTCTGATATCAACATCTAAGGTTTAGAATCAGCTGATACAGAAAACCAGACCTGAAATAACTTAAAATGTCTGTTTTTTTAGAACACAGAAACAAATGCACTGAACTACAAATGTATAGTTCACTAAGTTTGGTCAAACATGTAAAAACAACTTTACTTTGTTCCGTCAGTGCAATTAGGAGTATAACAGCCAATGTGACATAAATAATAAACAAACAGAAGCTGACAAAAACAATAGGTGGACTAATGTGGTCCAAAATGAAAAAATAAAAATAAAAAATAAACGGCAACAAACCTTCTCTCAGAATGGTTCAGAAATTACAATTAGGAATTTTGAGTATTACGTAAAATAAGTAATAAAGCATGATGTCGCCAAAAAGCACAAAACATAGAATTACAATGAATAGATCTGCCCTTATGGATAGGGCACATTGCCACCAATACCAAGCTAGAATTGTTTTCAGTATTGGGATCGATAACGATATTAATATTGGATCGGTGCATCTTTATACATAATTGCGTATAGATAATTATTAATTTCACATTTGTGAGGAAGGTTCAGGACTGATTCATGACCAGGAAGTCCAGTTTTGTCCTGTAGTCAGATTTGACTCTGAAGCGTTTCATCATGTGCGGGAATGTTTGGACTGCCGTTGCTAATGGCATGCTAATTAGCTTTACATCATCTAATGAAGGGCTGCCATTTTGTGCCTGAGCTTCACCCACAGCCTTCAGAAACATGTGGAAGAGTATAATTTGTCGTGTTTCGCTGTGAGAGTGGGAGAGCCGAACGTCAGAGCGGCCAGCCGAGACGGACACTGAGCGGTGAGAGGTGATTTGGAATCCAATTTCAAGCCGACACAATCAGAAATGGGATTTTCTCCAGAAATGGAAAGTTCCAAAAGCCTGGAGATTTCTTTTGTTGAAGAGCGACGTTGATGCTTTGCAGACTTTTGAACTCTACCTGCTGTGAAATGACGCCTCTCTGTTCTCTCCCAGCTCAACTGCGACATGTAATCAAAATGTCCAGTTTATCTTCTGCCTTATGGTCTGAACCTCTGAATTAATCCATATATGCTTCATATAGTATAATCACTGCTGAATTACAGAGTACTTTTCTTTTTATTTGAATAGCAATCATTGTTTAAATGATTAGCCACTCAAACAATTCCTTTGGTTTATTTTTTTTTTTAAGTTTGTACTTTTTCTTAAGACCGATCAAAAACTCCAGGAACTTTTGTTTGCTTTCTGTTTCCCTGGGGTATAAAAAGGATGTGACACAGGCCCATTCGCTTCAGCCACTCTAGCTTTCCCGAGAATCCATGTTTGTCTTTTCACGTCACACAGTGAGTCGGATGGTAAAGGAGACACAACTCTAATCTCCGAGGCTCTCTGACAGAGAACTGCAGCGGAAAGTAGCATCTCTGGTTCACCAGGTCTCCATGACAACCATTAGGTCAAGCCAGAGTTTATTTGTGTAGCACGATTCACGGGCAAAGCAACACAATCACAGTCTATCCATGAAGAAATAAAAAAATGATAGTAAAAGTGCAAAAATGCAAACACACATTGGCGTATATTTACAATTTAACAAAAGCTTTGGGAGAAAAAAACGAGGTTTTTAATATTTAGGCATGAAATAATTATAGATATTTGGGCATTGATTCTTTCTCAGATCTACTGTAGAAAATTTCACCAGAGCGCAAACTGGTCACATTATTTACATGCTAATGAAGTTCAGGAGTGATGCTTGAAACATCTGTTTTTCCTGCTCTCACCTTGGAAAGGTTAAAAATGTCCACTTTGAAAAATGGCTCTGAAAGTAAAAATTCTATAGGTTCTTTGTCAAAACTGAAACACTGACATCACATAACCCATGAGTGTATTTCGCAATAACTGTGCGATGAATAAATTTTAAGTCATTTTTGTCATAAATTGTTCCACAAAAACTACTAATGCATCAGAGAGTGTAGGAGAGGAACCAGGACTCTGGATGATCTGGACTTAAAAAGACAAAGAAGACTAAGTACCGTACAGTTTACAAAAACAGTAGTGCAAGTAATTTTGCTAATGGGAATTCAGTCAATAACGTAAATTTTAATAAATGTTTAAAAGCCTGGACTTTCATAATATCGGCCATTAGAGAATATGCAACTGCAATAAAATATTTTACACATCTTTACCATTAAACATGGCCGACAGCGTCTCTGGCTGATAAGGTTTGTCTGCGGCGTGTGTTTACATCCTTTCTGTCTCCAATGAAGTGACACCAAACAACTTCCAGATGGTTTTATGTTGTTCGTGTCAGATGAAATCTGTTGCAACGACGCTTAGAGGGCCTTTCTGCTCCTCGGCTCTGGGTTTGCCAGAGCATCTGCTTCCAGTCGACCGCCGGATCAGGGTTCGGGTCGCTGTGTGTTTCAGCCGAGCCTCTAGGGGGGGCGTCTGCAGGGGAACGAAGAAGGACGCAGATTTCTCTGCTGTGCTCTCAGAACAGCGTCTGTTTGGGGATGTGTGTGTTGGTGAGCACAGATGTTAGGTAATGGGAACAAGGAGGCCTTCAGTGAAAGAGACGACTGCTGTTTCTGTCCTTGTGTGATGAGGAAGGAGCAGAGAGGTTGTTCAGCAAACACACAGATCCATTTTGTAACACAATTTTGTAACTATGTTACCTTCAGTTATAGAAAAGCTATATATATCAATTATGACTTAAAAGACATTTGTAATTTAACGTCTTGAAATTGGGGCTCTGTCTCGTTAAGACAGTCCTGCTCTTCCTGAAACTTCGCTTTCAGGAAGTCATCACAACATGGCTGCTCTATTAACCCTTTAACAATGTTTTTATCAGCATAATACTAAGAAGTAGCTCATACAATGAGCTCAGCAGATGGGCAGTTCCACTAGATGTTTGCTAGTTGCTGCTGACTAGTCTGAAGGAGCTGAGTGGGGAGGGCTGCTCGGTGAGTGATTATAGGAAATTATTCTGACTAATTCCTTGATAAACCAAGCTGACATGAACAAACGGCAAGAGGTTTTTCACCACTTCTGCTCCGTTTTTTTTTTTGTAAGTGTATCCCAGGACATCTGCAATCGTACGGCTGCCGTTGCCCCCCTAACCCTGCAGACCAACATCCAGCCACCTTGCATATCTGAGATAGATGGAGCAGTGGGACTGGGATCAGTGGAAACTACGAAGAATACCAAACAGGAGCAGGAAGAATGCTGAGCATTGTCTGGACGTGAGAAGCTCTCAGGACAATGCGAGCCTTCTTTTGGCCGGCGTCCATTGTGCCCCGGCCTTTTCTCGGGTGGTGTCAGCTGCAGTGGAGAAAGGTCTTCATTCAGACTGCCGGGGGTTCCTTCAAACCTGCCATTGTCATCACTTCTTCTTCTTCTCCCGTCCCAGTGTGTTTTTTTTTTTTTTTTTCCCCCCTCGCATCGAGGCTAATTGACACCCACTCGGCCGCAGAGCCGCAGCGTTTGTAATTATGCCATCCAGCAAAGCGTGCTCTTTCCTAAAGGCTTTCGCCGATACCATGGCTGCTTGCTTTTGTTCGCCGCCTCACCTTTCTATTTCCTGTTCTCAAAATAGGAGATCTGCAAAGGAGTTAGATTACACGTGTGGTCAAGTACTAATCGCGGTGAATGTGTGGTTCATTGGTGTATTGTTTCTTTCTTTTCTGCCTACAGAGGGAGTTTCAGCCCACCTCTCGACTACATCCAATGCCGCGTTTTTTTTTTTTTGTGTTAGCCATGATGTCATTCCAAGCAACCACTCTGTTAATGGTGTAATTTTGCAGAGAAAAGGAAGCGAGCCACGTGATAAACGGACCTTTTCTGAGCTGCTGGTCTGAATGATTTAGTCAAAGAACCACAGAAAGCTCCCCTAAAAGAAATTTCTATCACCCCCTCATGGGAGGAAGAGTCTCCAAGATCGTGACAAGCTTGTTAAAGCACCTCTTACACACACACACACACGCACACACACACACCCACACACACTACCCTAACAATACCTCCATCGGTTTGCCAACAGCCCAATATCCTGCTTTCCTTCACCCTTTGCCTTGCTAAAGTGTTCATACCTCTGGACCTTCTCCTTGGGTTTTGTAAAGTTATGACTGCAAACCTGATCAGGTGAATGATGAACGAAGTAATGCATAACTGTGATGAGGAAGCAAAATAATAGTTTAAGCACTTTTTACTGCTACAAATCTGAAAAGTGTGGTGTGCATGTGAATTCCGGCATATTTGGCTGTTGGTCTTTGGGAGCATGTCTGCCGTCTTTACACATCTTGAGATTGATTTTTGTGTGTGTGTGTGTGTTGTTTATTGCAAAATAGTTTAAGCTCAATCAGATCGGATGGCGAGCATCCAGGATCAGCCATTGTCACAGATTCCCAATCAGATTTTGTTTTGGGATTTGACTAGGCCGTGTTCTACTGAGGTGTTTACTGATGCTCTCTGAGACCTTCACAGAACAGCAAGACTTATACTGAAAATACATTTAGTTTTATTTAATAAATTAGGGCGGCATCAATGATTATTTTCGTCATCGATTGTTCATACGATTAATTGATTTTAAAGAAATTGGCACATTCTGCAGATTTTTCATTTTAACGATACTTAAGCGTTTTTATGCAATATTAGACATACATTGAAATGGGCCAGTAAACAAATAAATACATTTCTTTTTCAATTAAAAATGTACACACTCTTTTTTTTTCTTTTACCTAAGATAAAATAGCAGTACTCCTTTAGTGAACGCTTGATCATTTGTAGTAAAGGATTCATCTGCAGCTAAAAAAAATACTTCTAACATCAACATGTGAAAAGCTGTGTCCTCTCTGCTTGACTTGGCATCAGTACAGTGTGGCACCGATCTATTAATTAATGTTTTTTTCATTTACTGATTAATAACTGAACCGCAAACGGTGTTTAATAGGTGATTATTTCATTTATTTGTTTGTTTTTACAGAATTCAAATTGGGTGAAGCTACACCTGAGGAGTCCTGGGTGGAGTATATTCACAGACAGCTCCTTGTTTATCTTAAATGTAAAATGTAGACATTTTTGTAGAGTTTTGGCTTATTTGCTCCTGTGACTGTGCTGTTATATCAGCAAATGGCCAATTTTGAGTCTGCATACGCCATCTAACGATTAATCGATGACTAAATCAGTTGACGATCATTTCAATAATCGATTCATCATGATTAATCCGATTAATCGTTCCAGAATGATTAGGCGACTTTTAAAGACAGATGCCAACACTGAATGATATTTAGTAGTACAGAGTGGAGCTTTAGTAATCCCAGTGAGGAGAACATTTTAGTTACAGAAACCATTTTGAGCTTGTGCAGCAGGAACTGGTTTTTCAATTTGAGTCCATCAATACCTGCATTTTTTTTTTTTTAACTTTACAATTGTGATGGGTAAAACAGTTCATTTTTGAAGCACAATTGACATAATCCCAAATAATGCCAGCTTTGTTTAATGTCAGTTTTCAGCTACTGTATTAGGAAATGTTATGCAGTGCCTTCAGGGTTTTTTTTTTTTATTCACTGTACTCTGTGTAAGCTGCAACCCACTCTGTCTCTGTTGGAGCGTTCGGCTTGCATGCTAAACAAAAACCAAAATAAAAACCTCCACAAGGTATAGATACGAGGAGGTGGAGAAGAACAAACAAGTACGGGGATCTTGTGCTTTTGGAAAGAAATGGCTTCTTTTAAGGGATTATCGGGTCTTTTTTTTTTCTTTCTTGCAGCCTAAGTTTCTGGGCATTTATGTGCAGTTCTCAGAAACCAAAGCATTGATTAGCTTTTCAGGTCAGTGTTTTTATTCGTCTTTTACTCACATGTTATTTAACTATGACATTTTAAGGAGTTGATTGAAGGCAGCCTGGACAAGCATGAAAATGCAACACTGAGCTAAAAAAAATACTCGTTACGGAGCAAATAATGAAATATAAATAACACCAAAAGGGGATTTGATGACATGTACAACTGTCAAAAAAGACTAAATAATAAAAAGAAAAATGACATCGATTTATGTTTATTTTTATGATGTTTCAGTTCTTTCAAATTCAGATGGATTTGAAGTCAATTAAATCTTTGTGTTTTTCTCGTTTCATCCCTGCATCGTGGCCTCTTTTGCTTTTTTTTTTTTGGAGGATGTATAGAGCAAGAATAGATTTCTAAGTAAGGATATGCGATGGCAAATATGAATGAAGGTTTTGGCCTGAATCTTGATATATCAAGAGTATTTAAGTACTCAGAGGATGAATTGATAAAGAAAAAAAAAAAAGACATCTCTGGAATGATGTGAAACATAAAAGAAGCACACAAAATATTTTATTTATCCTCAAAAGAAGGACTTGATTTTAAAGAGCAAATGTTCTGTTAGTATTTTTTTTACCAACTGTTTGATGTGGGAGTTCAGAGAGAGCAAAACATCCGTCAGGATTGCTAGATGTCTGCATTCAGACACTAAATCAGTCTCTGAACCACTAGCAGAGGCAGCAGATGGAAGATTAAACACTTATTTTTGTTTTAGCATCCAATTTAATATTACACAAAGTGAGCTAAACCAAACTAAAAGATTGTTTGAGGTGACAAAATATGCCAGATCTTGGCAGGTGATCGTTTTGTTTTTTGAGACGAGACGATTCCAGATATCAGGAAATCTCCCTCGTTTCCAGAGAGAAGTTCAAAATGACTCAGCGCTGGCTCAGTAAAATTCTTGCAATATTGCGCCATTTGTACTTGAAAAGGGTCTCAAAGCAACAATATTATCGTGTATTGCATAAAGTTCTGGAACAATTTACCGTCCAGCAAAGTTTGTTATCATGACAGGCCTAATGGTTGCTTGGCCAGTGTTCAACATTAATAATGACATTTCTGATGTATGAACTCTTTTAATACAAAACAATGTAACTTGATGAAACTTTTTTTTTTAATCTTAGAACAGAAAAATTCAAACCAAAATGCTGTTTGATTTTCAAGTGACAATTTTGCTAATTTGCATATTTTTTTGCACTATTTTACACTCTGGATGAGGACACCTCTTCACAGAGTTCCTCGCGTCGGCAGGGAAACAAGAAAGAGAGGTAATTTAGAGCCCCTCTCTGGATTGAGGGAATCTCTTTAAAGGGATCCTCGTGTAGGCAGGAAATTTGTATTTGTGAATTTGTGTACTTGTGTATAAGTGCGAGTGTGAACGGCTTGGAGGAGCAGTTTGCTGAGTCTTCTCCTTTTGCAAAAGCTTGGTTGAAATACCGAACGTTGTCTGTGGATCTTTTATGTAGGTGGAGAAAATACCTATCATCTTGGTAGGTATTTTCACCCTTGTTAATTACTAAACCAATCTAAATCTAGGGCAGAGTGGGATTATTAAGAAAGTAAGATGCATTCTCATGTCACAAAGCACGTTAACAAAGCAGGTTACATTTTCTACAGTTGCTGCAGAAAGTGATGCTGCCTCAGAGTAGAGTCAGTATGTGATTAGTCTGTTTACGTGTCAAAGCAATGCCGATGTGATCAATCTGTTTACTCGGTGGAGGACGCCGGCGGGTCCGCAGCGTTCTCCTCCGTGAACCGTTCATCCCACTGTTTGATAAACACGCAGACTGACTTGTTGTGCATGACTCACCTGTTTGTGCATATGAAAACACACTAGAAGAGCTGTCTGAACCTCCACCTCTCCTTTTGTCTGTTTGTGTGTGTGTCTCTGCAGACTGTGCAGCCTGACTCTTAAAAAGCTGGTGGTGATGAAGGAGCTTGATAAAGAGCTGATTTCTGTGGTCATCGCAGTCAAGATTCAGGTACGTATTTCTGTGTTTTGGTATATATGTTGAAAAGAACCAATAAGTTGTCCAATAAAATCCCCTGTGAGCTTCTCCTAGAATGTTGTGAACATTGTTATAACTTTTTCTTCCACAGGGCTCCAAACGCATTTTGAGGTCCCATGAGATTGTGCTGCCACCTAGTGGGTCAGTGGAGACTGACCTGGCTCTCACCTTCTCCCTGCAGGTAAAGCAGAACAAACACCACCCCCATGTTGATGTTTGGTAGAGATAATGTGTTTCTATTACTATTCAGTCTTGGCTCTATGAGCTCACGAAGAGTGCGGTGACACATACTGAGATGTTATTTCTACGCAGCAGGAGCTTGTTCTTTAATTTTAACTAGTTTTCTGCTTTAGATTCACAAACGGTTAAGGAGGTCGCATCAGTTTTACATGATCCGCTCCTAAAGTGAGTTTTTCTGAGGCATAAGCGAGCCTCCAGACCAGCAGGGGGCCCCCAAGAGAGCTTGTTGTGTTTGGTTTTCGACAGAGCACAGATCTGGCATGAAAGTCACATGCATTGTACGTTTGAAAATTACTTAGACTTTCTATATGTTATGATAAATAAAAAGAAATGACTTGAATGAAGTTAATAACGTTAGTAGTACAGACTAATTTATGACTACCTTCATAAATCGACCTTGTGTTCCACTGATTTTCAGAGATAGAGACCAACAGAAGTGCAACTAAGTAGTTTATCTTCTTTTCACAAGCAGCCATATTGGATTATAAGGTTGGAGTTGGAGTAAATTCTGCAACTTTCTTTAACGTTAACAATCACTGAAGCTTCTCTATGGAGGATTTGTTTTGAGTTTAACCAGGATTTGTTTATGACTTGGGATATTATAATGTAATATAAGTTACTATTTTGAGTTGTAATTGTTATTTAATAGAGATTTAGTTAATATCTTGTTCGAAAGCGGACTATATTTGTTGACCTTTAATAGAAGGGAATAAATATCACATAATGCTTCAGAAGAAGACTTAACTTAGAAGAAGAAAGACGGAGGGCTTTTTCTGAGGACTATTTTTCTGAGCTCCGACACGCTAGTAAATCATCATGGCTATTATCTGTGATTCGTTCATCCTTTTTTGATTTACTACAGTTCATCAGAATAATACGTCTGGCTCCTTATTGTCTTTGGATTAGTCAAATTTACAACATCCTCCTCCCTGCACACCTATGCCCCCAGACTTCATTTTTTTTCTCACTTTTCCTTTCCACCTTTATGCTGGTTTTTCCTGTGTCCAACTTTGTTTATCTTCATTATCTGAGTTTGGTTTTGCATTAACAAGTTCTTGTATAATAAATTCACTACCAAGTATTCACTCCTTATATTGCAATTTAGCTAAAACTGACTTAAATGTGGTCGGATCCCAAGCTTCCTTTCTTTTTCAGTGTTGACTTACTTTGAGCAGTACAATTACAATTATTCATGTTTTGTTTTTGTTTTTTTAGCAAAAAGAAAACCCCTTGTTGATCTAAACGTCTCTTTTTACCAGATAATGTGTTTTTCTGATTTTTTTTCTTGTTTTTGTTGTCTCTCAGTACCCACACTTCTTGAAAAGAGAAGGCAACAAGCTGCAGATAATGCTCCAAAGACGGAAAAGGTACAAGAACCGAACGATTTTAGGCTACAAGACTTTGGCCGTGGGATCTATTGATATGGCAGAGGTACAGTGTGACCGCTTCATATAACGCTCACTCATCTTCAGTGTGTTCACTGCAGATTTTAAGTTTTGTAAACCACATCAGTGTGTATTTGTGTGAGCGGGAGGCAGTCATAAGCCTGTGCCGCCCTTTGTGTTGTCTGGCAGTCTCCGGTCAGGTGGGAGCAGAAAGGTGTTTCGGCTCTAACAGGCTGTTAGTGTCAGAAAGATCAGGGAAAGTAATGAGTGCAAGAAGCTCCAGCTACCTCACTGTCTGCTGCTGCTGCTTCCTCTTTAATGACTTCTGGCCTTTTAGAGTCACACAGCGCAAGAAAAACCTGCCCAAATACATCTGAAGAATACTCTTTTGTTTCTGACAGACCTAAAATATCCTGAAGCCCTCGCTAGCATTTCCAGGGTGTCACATGGTCCAGAGTGCAATGATGTTTCTTTTCTTCTTGACCTCTATTACTGTGCTTGTAAACGTCCCAGGTTTAGAAGCGTTTTAAACTTTCTTCCCCCAAAAAAATCTTCCCCTGATTAGATGTTTGTGCTGGGCTGTGCTGTAAAATCCTAATAAAGGATACAGTGTGTATTGTAATGTGGAAATTGTCGTTTTACATTAACTATTAAATACATTTTTTACATGGATTACACTTGTAAAAAATGTAAGGCGGGTTAAAAGGAGTGAATATATAAAACAACATCTTTATGCTGTAAGTATTTTTGTACATAATATTCAAAAAATAAACATTTTGGGCAATTAGGGCTTAAGGATGTCGTCATTTCAGGCAGGGGCGGTCCTAGCCTTTTTGGTGCCCTGGGAGAACAACTCTTCAAAATGCCCCTATGGGGCATAGACACTCAAATTTTTATTTTTTATTTGAAAAAGATTTAAAAAAAAAATAGAATAATACTACAAACACCCATAGCAAGACACATACTATATACCATTAAGTTTAAAGTGTACAACACAAATACAAGAAAAATAAATGCTATGGAAAATACATACTATTATTATGAGGTTTTTCTAAATTGAACTAATAGTAAAACATTTTTGAAATTACATGTACTATCATTGTGGTTCTGGCAGCTCCTGCCGCCCTAGATGAGATGCCGCCCTGGGTTTCTTCCCACATCACAAATCGCTATTGATTTCAGGAAACAAGTCAAAGTTGGCTCTGAAATGAACAATGTGTCTTTAAAGACTGAATAAACTAATCACATCCCACCACAAAAAAACACACAGAAAACAGTTTCCTCTGCTTGAAGAAAGCATGGATTACACAAATAAAGAGCTCAGTTTCAGCACACATGATCCTCACACACAAAGGAGATCCCATATGGCTGCCAAAGCTCAGCGGGGCTTGTTAAGGCTCAGCAGCTGAGAGAAGAAAAGAAAAAGACAGCATTGAGTCAGAGTGAGGTTTAAAAAACAAAAAATACAGGATATGGTCTTACCAAACCAGAAAACAGAGAAATTTTTGAATTTTCAGCTGAACAGGCAAAGTAGTGGGGGGTTTCTTTCTCCCCAGGATGCAGTGGGGACAGAGAGGCCTGTCCTGATTTTAGAGGAAGAAATGAAACACAAAACGTGAGATCCCGCCGCTGTGGTGCTGTTGAATCATCCAGTCACCCTGCAGCTGCTTGGCTGATGTCTCCAGATCAGTGCAGCATAGCAGAAAACAGTGACCCAGGTGTGCTTCTAGTCACAGAGCAACACATTCAGCCTGAACCACAACGGAGGAAAGAATGAAACATCTTACCTACGAATAGACAAAATAGAAAAAATAATAATTTGATATTTCTACGTCGGATGACAGGAAACACAATCTGTTTCAGTGGAAACCTGAACAGTTCTGCTTCTTGTTTATTTCTCCAAAATCAATAAGGTGTCATGGAAACGGTGGATCTTTAATCGTAAACAGGGATGACAGGAATATATTTATGAATATATTCATTCTCAGAATCACAATATTAACACTCAAATTAGAAGTTAAACTGATTACATTTGATCTTTTGTTTAAAAGAATCTACAATTCACTTATTGGGCATAAAAACAAACAAATATGCAATCTAACGACTTAGTGGGAATTATCCAGGGAGTTGAGAAAAAAAGATATAACTTTATAATAATTATAGCATTTAATAAAGGATTCAGGGACCTGAGTGAAGTTGTCCTGCCCTTCACCTTCTTTGAATTAAATGAAATCTGTGTTAAACATTCGTGCAGCAAAAATGTTTGCTTGTGCCACTGTCATTTTAAAAATACTAATAAATGTTTCCAGAGGTCAGGAAATGTTAACCAGCTAGCTTAAAAGATAAAACAAAAATATGGTGTAAATCAACTGTGCTACTTTTGTGCTGGTTTGTGTGGCAACATTTTTTTTCCCCCATGCATCTTCATATATTCAAGATTAAAAAAATACAAAAAATGTTAACAGAGGTCACCAGTATGTTTTGGCATTTTAGCTAACAAAATGTTTATTTTCTTACTTAGAAAAGGGGATTGAATTGTTTGTTTATATGTATTTTTTTATGTATTAGTAATATTGTATAAAATGAACTCAAGCGGTTAAAAAGAACGTGCCAGTATTTTAGCCGATCGATCGATTAGTCGACAGGAAAGCCGATAACTAAATGTCACAGCTCTAATTCAGTCTCAAAATCTTTATTCAAAGGAATGAGAGGAAAGAGGAGTCCATGTGTCCAGCAGCTTTTTCTGTAGAAATCCCAATGCTGCTTGCCTTTAATAAACTCTGTTGGATTGGAGCCGTTGGTACAACGAATCCTCGTAAAGATCTGATCTAGTTGCTGTCACGCGTTCCTTCCTGTTCACAGCTGTATCTTGACGTAGTGTCCTCTAAAATCCTCAGCAGCCTTTATGAAGTGCACTGGCCACAATGAAGAGGTCAGTCAGATACAATGACCAATGCACTGGCCGAGCATTGTGCTTGTGAGCTGTTCATCATTCAGAGCGATAAAAGTACTCACACCCCCTGGTCTGTTTTTACAATGTGGCATTTTACAAGCACATACTTCACTGTGTCTTATTGAGATTGTATCTGACTGACCAACACACAGTAGTGGTCTGTGTTCAGTCCCCGTGATTTACTACTTTACAAGTCTGCATTTACAGCTGCAGTGTGTATTTTATATATTGTCTCTAGAGTCTCAAGTTTTTCTCCAGTATTGTCCTGTATTTAGCGCCATTAATCATCCAATCACCTCCGACGCGCTTCCCCGTCGCTGCTAAAGAAAAGCATCCCCTCAGAATGATGCTGCCACCACCGCGCTTCTCCCCGGGGGCTGTGCATTCAGGCAGGGTAGATGAGCAGGGTTTGTTTTCCGTCAGAAAGTTTTTTTTTTTTCTTGTCCTCACATGGCCGGAGCTCCGACTTTGGACGTTGGACTGCAGCGCCCCCTTGTGGCAGACTCCGAGCATATTTTCAAATGGTTTTATTTCAGAAAATGGTGCGCTTTCTTCTTGTTAATAAAGGCCAGATTAGTGAAGTGTAGGATTAATGCTGCGCTCCAGTTTGTTGGAAAGTGGAGCTGGGTTTGACTTCAGACCCGAGGTAACAGCGTTCTGATTATGAAGTCTGATTTCCAACATGGCGACGCCCGTAAACATGGTTTCCAGTAGCTCTGACAAACGTCATCTTAAGGTTTAATTTCCGTTAAATAAGTAAATTGAAGTTCATGACTGTTTTGTGACAACACGGATACAAATTATAGGGGTTTGAATACATTTACACAATAACTAAAATCAATAATCACCCTTTCTCTTATATACTTGTAAAATAACTGCTTTGTAGCGTTTTAAGGATTTATCAAGACCTTCAGTCTGACTTTTACTGAACTTTTGACCAGCATGGTTATTTACAACTTTAATCAAGTGTTGCATTTATTGCAATTTCAGGTTGTTGTGTTTTTTCTCATTCATTGGAAATCCTTTTGACATTGCCCCTTCTTCTGCATTAAATGGCGTTTTTTTCTGCATCTCCCAGGTGATGCAGCACCCGACGGAGGGAGGTCAGGTTCTGCCTCTCTGCAGCAACCAGAAAGACATGCTGGGCAAAGTGGCCGAGATCTGGATCTTCTCCCTGTCCAGTCAGCCGATAGACCACGAGGACGCTGCCCTGCAGGGAGGACAGAAGATCAAATGCACCGGTAGGCTTTTGCTTTCTATTTCCCCACCAATTGTAAACGAGAGCAAAACTATTCACCCGATGTTTGATATGGTAAATGAATCAAGAATCTGTTTTTCTCCCCTATCTCAAATTATTTTTAAAGAAATAATGATAAAAAAAAAAACTATGTAGAATGTGTAAACCTTTAACCTTCCTGCCAATTGTGTCCCGTAGATAACTACTCGGAAGAAGAGTATGAGAGCTTCTCGTCGGAGCAGGAGGCCAGCGACGACGCAGTGCAGGGACAGGTGAGTACATTTGCAGATCAGTTTGACCTTTAAAGGTCATGAGGTGAATTGGTTTAAAGAGGATGAGGAAAAAAGAAGAAGAAAAAAAAAGTCTGTCTCTTCCCAGAAGGTTTCAGACATTGTCTCCTCCTTCATCTTTCAGGATCTGGAGGATGATGAGTTTGATGTGAGGAAACCAAAGAAGCAGAGGAGGTCCATTGTGAGGACCCCCTCTATCACCAGGGTAAGAGATGCAAAATGAGACGGAGAACTCAAAGAAACACAAAAATAAACTCACGGCTGTGTTTTTTTTGTCTGTGCAATGCTCAGGCAGAGGACCAGATACTATCTTTTGCGCACGAGAAGGTTTATTATTTGTTATTTGTTTCCTCCAATGTCCCTTCAGGGGCTCCGTAGAAATCAATTCCAGGTAAAAAAAACCTTCAAATAAATATTTTTAACAACGGATACCTCAGTGTTGCTTGGCTTCAGTGTTTACACAGTGCCAAAAAAGTGGATCTATTTTTTTTTAAATCTGCTGTAAAAAATGTCAGATGCAACATTTTCCAAAGTCTCTGGTTTCCTTTTGTCATCTTACACTCTAAAGTAAATGTTTGTGCGCCCGAATCTGCCTTTAGTTGCTGTATTAAAACTAGTTTAAATACAGAGAGTTTTCAAATGAATCCTGTTTTTATTGCTGAAAATATCTGAAATATTTTTTTTCAGATTTCTCCTACGGAACCCAAAATAAACAAGCCAACTGGATGCCTCTCACTTAACAGGCACAAAACATTTGGAGATTTTAATCTACGATCCCATTCCTACAAAACAAAACAAAAAAATCTGAGTATTTGTTTGTAGCTAAAATAGTTCTTGCTTAATTTACTGTTGAATAGGTAAAAAAAAAACAAGAAAACTTTTGGTGATTTTAGTTTTTAAAAATTACGTTTTTCTGGTCCACAGATACTTTTGAGCTGTCGATTTTGACCGTCAAAAGATCTTGACCCCCATAGTCTTTGGTGTCTCTACATAATGTCACGCTACGTTAGAAAACGCGTATGTTTCCATGGAGACGTTGATTAGGAAGCTAATCAGTGCTGATTAGCTTCTTTTTCTCTTCTAAAGAAATCCGTCCCCACAGCATAATGCTACCACCGCCGTGTTTCTCCTTGCTAGCTTTACGCACCGTTCTGAACCAGAGGCGTGTCTCGCACTGACTCTTTGGGTTTCTCTTCCTGCATTTTAGCAGCAGAACTTTAAGCAGCGAGTGGTGGCGCTGCTGAAGCGCTTCAGAGTTTCTGATGAGGTACGTTTTCTTCTTTTTTTTTGTTTTATCTTCTGATTTCCAGAGAGTCTCTGCTTCTCCTGTGACTAACCGGTGTTTGATGTGTGTGCACTTGCGAAGGTCCTGGACTCGGAACAGGACCCGGCGGAGCCGCCTCCTGATGTGGAGGAGGAGGATCTGGACCTGGACAGTGTGGAGTTTGAGAACCCCAGCGACAGCTGCCCGGAGCTGGACGATGACGACAGCGTCCTCAGCACGCCAAAACCCAAACTAAAGTGAGCTGTGGGCCGATCTAATGTCTCCAGTTACCTATCTGTTGACATTTTATGAATTATAAAACGGTTCTGCATGCTTAGCATAAGCCAAGAGGAAGTGGAGAAAGTAAATGTGTGTGTGAACATGATGAGTGTTTGCCTGATCAGATTCAGTATTTTAAGTCCATGACTATTTCTGTTTTGAGAGACAAAACACCTCGGGGAAGTATTTAGACACTTTGACCAGAAGGAAGAAAGGGAGGAAGAAAGTGAAGAAAAAGGAAGTAAATAGATGAACTCAAGTAAAAAGGAAGCAACAAGACAAATTAATAAAGGTTAAACATAAAAATAAATAGTCAAAGAAAAAAAGGGAAGCAAGAAGGACACAAGACAGAAAAGAATAGACAAAAAATAATCAAAGGGAGACACAAGGAAGTGTAGAAGAAAGGAAAGTAGGACGAAAGGAAGGAAGGAAAAAGACAGATGCGGGTAAAAAAAGGAGTCAAGGAGACTGAAGTAATAAAGGACAGACAGGGAAGAAATCATTAAAGGAAGTAAGATAAAAGGAAGGAAGGAAAGAAAGGAGGATACAAGACAGAAAAGAAGCAAGGAGACCACAAAGTAAAGGATAAATGTGAAAAAATAATCAGCGGATGACACTAGGAAGTATAGGGTAAAAAAGGATGGAAGGAATGAGTGAAGAAAGGAAGGAAAAAGACAAGTAAAACAGGAAGCAAGGACACAATGAAGTAATGAAGGATAGACGTACAGGGAAAACGAGATCAGAAGAATTTGATGAAGTAAACAAGGAAGGAAGCACAGGAGGAAGAACCCAAAGAAGAAACGACAACCTCTACACAATGAGATAAAGAAAAAAAGCAAAGGAAATTCATGCTTTATTGTTATTAACAAAGCATGAACATCCATATTTGAGCGCCTAACTTTTCCATTCTGCTCAGGACACCTGTGAGTGAGACATCAGAAAATTCAGCGCTTCTTGTTTCCCTCAGCGCCTCCCAGATCCTCCACACTCAGATGGGAGTGTGAAAAATAAACGAAACCTGCAGGGATATTTTAGCCGAGACGTGTTTATGCCGACCCTGTGAATCATCTGTGAAGAGATGAAACGTATGGAGTGCAACGTGTTTGATTTCATCCGTGTTTCAGGCCATATTTCGAGGGACTGTCCCTCTCCAGCTCCCAGACTGAGATCGGCAGCATCCACAGCAGCCGGAGCCACAGAGAGCCGCCGAGCCCGGTTAGCTACCCACTTTCTATCTATTAAAGACCTGGTTTAAAATATCACGCCGCTGTTTTAAGTACACAAGCATTCAATAAATTAGAGTGTTATTGAAAAGTCCATTTATTTCAGGAACTTTATCACTTACTGGAACAGATTAATCCCACACAGATGGATGTTTGAAAGACTTTTTTTAAATTAATTGTTTCATTAAATTACAATTTAATGAAAACATGACATTTAAAATTACAATGTTACCAATAAATAAAACAATTTAAATAGAGAAATGTGGGGTTAATGAAAAGTATCTTGTCGATTTTCAAAGGGAACTTTTAATCTGACAAAAAGTTTTTACCTGTTTTTTGTTTTGTTTTGTTTTTTTCAGTCGGTGCCTAATGTTCTGCATAGTGTTTTATTTTACTTCATGTTGTCAAACAGGTTCTGTTTAAGTGATTTCTCAGTTCTAAAGGTCAAGCAGTAGCAGGGCTTTAATTGAAGGTTTAGTAGTGTCCTAGTTAAAGTCCAGATTTAAATCTGATTGAGCTACAGTGGTAAAGCCTTACAGGCGGTTCATGATTGAAACTCTTCGAGCATGGCTGAAATTTGAGAAGAGTTGGGAGCAAATTCCTCCAAATTGATGGGAAAAACTCATTGCTACTGACAGTTGACAGTATGAAAGGTGGAGCTAGTGGGTTTAACTTTTTCCTATAAGTTGAAGTTGGTTTGGATCTCATCTTTTCCCTGATAAGTGAGAATCAGAATTTGAAAACTGCATTTTGTTGCTGTCTTTTCCACCGGTCAATCTCCCTGACAAACCACTACTGGTTTGTCAGGGAGATTGTCAGACCTCTGTTGAACTAAGAATCATCGTCAGATGTTCACCAATTCTGACCTTCCGTCTGTGAAATGAACATCCCCGAGGCTCGCTCACAGTCGTGTCTGTTTTTCCTCCTTCCTTCCACCTCACTTCAGCTTGATCTGGACAAAACCAAGTGTGGCGACTCTACGTTCGCCGACGACGGCGGCCGTGACAACGCCACCTTTGTGAGTAACAGACTCACCGAGGTGCCTTCACCTTCGGCTCACAACCTAAACATCTGGTCGGTTTTGTTATTTTTTCCGTTTTCCTCCAGGAGCAACCCGAGGCGGTGACTCCCACCACGGAGCTGGAAATGGACAACATGGACACGTTTCTAGAGAGACTGCCACCAACTGGCAAAATGACCAAGACAGAATCGCTTATCATTTCATCCAACAGGTATTATTTCCTTAATACCTTTAAGGAAATAATGCCATAAAGAGTGTGCTTTATGGAAGAAATACTGAGAAGCAGAGGCATCACTAGGTTTTAATAAGGGGGGCCTTAGCCCTCGTGAGCAAATGTACAAAATTTCTCAAACAGCAACAAAAACAGCAAAATTGCTTTTCCACTTTTGAAATAGTGGAAATAAAAACTTCTTCTACTGTAAAACATAACTGTAAACAGCAAATCACTATAATAAAATGGTTTCCTAGGAAACGTTGCTGAGGTAATTATAATTTTTTGTGACTTTACACCCTTTGAAGTACATTTGTTCAAAGTTTCATGCTTGTTTCACCTTCCAAATAATTCCTGTTACATTGTACACCAACCTCAGAGTTTATTAGACTATGCTAAAAATGGAAACTGGCAGATTTAAGATCACAATTTAACTAAAAATGATTAATTCATATGACTATTTATTTAAACTCATATTTTGGCCACGTCATATTGAGTTTACTGGCACTTTTTTGTAAAAAACTAAAAAAAACAACAACATTTAAAGGGGGTTTGAGAATATTTCAAGGAGACGTCCAAAACCCTAAAATAAGCCACTTCTCAGAAAGTATCTCTATGGTAATGGAAAAGCTGGTGGATTACTGCCCCCTGCTGGTTAATTTTTATGTCCTGTTTTCCTTTTCCAGGCAGGAAGCGAAGCTGGCAGGGCGGCGAGGTCGGAGCACGTCCCTGAAGGAGCGCCAGCCCAGCAGGCCCCAGAACGAGAGGGCCAACAGCCTGGACAACGAGCGGTCCCTGGACACGCGGTGCCACCTACAGGTAGGGGAACGCAGCTGCAGCTGGAGAAGAAGCCAAAGATATCCTCAGCTTCTTCCTGTGATTATAACAAATTTCAAGTTTCTTTTCAGCTTCCTCATGTTTTTCTGTTTTTATTGCGTTAAGCCACTATAGTAACAATAAAAGTCGTAATATTAAGATGAAACAAAAAAGAAAATGCATCCTGAGTTTTGACGTTATTGTTGCTGTTTTATGTTTGTCCAGATCCCAAGAAAAACAGTTTATGACCAACTAAACCACATCCTGGTGTCCGATAACCACCTTCCTGACAGCATCATCCTCATCAACACGTCAGACTGGCAAGGTCAGGTAAGGTCTTCAGAAGATGAACGAGACGGAAAGGTCAAACTGCTGGACACCAGCTGCTTAACGTGATCCAATCAGAGACAGGTTACCTGTTAAAGCTTAAACCGACAACTTGAAACTATTGATCCAGATTTCAAAGTACAGATCTACCAATAGAATATTAACAACTTTATTGGTCCCAATACTCAAAAAAATTCTAAATGTGATATTGTGACGATGTGCCCGATCCATAAGGGCAGATCTATTCAGTCTAATTCTATGCTTTGTGCTCTGAGCGACGTCATGCTTTATTGTTTATTGTACATCATATTTAGAGTTCCTAATTTTACTTTCTGAGCCATTTGAAAGAAGGTTATTTGCAGTTTATGTTTTTTACATTTTTGGCCAAAGTAGTCAACCTATTGTTTGTCAGTTTCGGTTTCTTTATTATTTATTTTACTCTTAATTGCACTGACTGAATAAATTAAAGTTGTGTTGTTTTTACATGTTTCTCCAAGCGTAGTGAGCTGTGCAGCGTTTTCAAATACATTTATAATTCAGTGCATTTATTTCTGTGTTTTTTTTTAAAAAAAGAAACATTTAAAGTCAATTCAGCACTGTTTTTCTATCTCGACTGATACTGAACCTCAGATATGTGAAAAATGTAGATCAGCGCATCGCTAATTTTAAGCTGCACATTATTTACTGTGGACGTGTAAAATATTGTTGTGTTGCTACAATATTTTACACAACAAAACACTGTTTAGTTCCATCTGCTTATTAGTGAATTTATATCTCTTGTTCCTCCTCTCCCGTCTGTCAGTATCTGTCGGATTTGCTGCAGAACCACCATCTGCCCGTGGTCTGCACATGCACCATGGCCGACATCCAAGCTGCTTTCAACACCATTGTCTCTCGCATCCAAAGATTGTAAGTCTGACCCTCGTTTGACCCAAACATATGTGGCTTTGCAAATCCAAAACCGCAGTATTCGTTCTGCTCCCATAGCTGCAACTGTAACTCCCAGACGCCCATTCCCATAAAGATTGCAGTGGCTGGAGCGCAGCACTACCTCAGCGCGGTTCTGAGGCTCTTTGTGGACCACCTCTCCCACAAGACCCCGGACTGGCTCGGCTACATGAGGTTCCTCATCATCCCCTTAGGTCAGAGATCGACTCCTGAGTCGATGACGGCGATAATGTCAGAGCGCGGCCGCCCTCGCACATTTATTTTAAAAGCCTCTGCTGTCCTCAGGTGCGCATCCCGTCTCCAAGTACCTCGGCACGATTGATCATCGCTACAACTGTTTGTTCCAAGACGCCGCCTGGAGGGATCTGTTCCACAAGATGGAGGCTCCCGTAATCGGTGGGCTGTTGCTTACAAACAACACTGCACGCACTTGGTTTTTGGTCATTTTTCCTCACAGATTTAATTTTTCGCTTTTGAAGTCATATCAGATTATACGGCATGCCACTTTTCCCCACACATTATGGTTTAATCAGAAACTTCAATGTATTTTACTGGGATCTCATGTGACCAACAGAAACAAGCTCATAAATGTTAAGTTCTAAGGAAAATACATAAAGTTTTTAACAAATAAAAATCTGAAACGTGTAATGTAGATTTATATTTTGTGTTCTGATGCAACTAAAAAAATCAACTGTCTTCAAAGGTCATATAATTACAGTTATTTTAGTAAGAAATGCCCGTTTCATTTTCTATCAAAAACCAATTTCTTGGTTGAGTGACGATAATTTAAAATCTAAATGGCTTTGAATAATTGTGGGCTTAACACTACAATGCTTTGGTTTGTCACAAAAGCATATTCAAGTGTTAGAACGGCCCAGTCCAAGTCCAGACCTAAATCCAACTGAGAGCCTTGGCAGCACTGACTGTGGCATCCAGTCTGACTGAGCTTCAGCTACGCCGAAAAAGAAGAATACACTTCAGAATGAACTTTCAGTAAGCTTTAAGCAAGAAATAGGAGTTTGTTTTAAGTAAATAATTTCTTGAAATTGATGAAAAAGTATATTGTCATACATACAATAATCTGTAAATGGAACAAGTATGTTTTCATCAATATTAAGGAACTACAGATTTAAACAAGCTCTTATTTCTTGCTGAAAAGTTACTTGTTAGTTATGTCTCATTTCAACGTATTTACACTAAAAACTACACAGAAATATTTGGTAAGATATTGTGTGTTTTTTTTTGGTTTTAGTCAAGGTGATCCAACTTAAATAAATTGGTCACAAGGAATCAGGTTATGTTTATCCACGTCAATTTATTAAGTTTCTTTAGTTGTTAAGGTAAACTAACCCAAGTAAAGTAAGTTTGACAAACTTCATTGAGTTACTGTTGAGCAATTACTGCATTTTTTTTTAAAAGTTGGAGCTGCAGTCTCTTTTATTCAGTGGATTTTACAAATGTGTTGTAGCAAAACGTAATTCTGCAAAGTATTAAGGGGGCCTGGAAACAAATGATCCTTTATGTCGGTCCATCGGTTAAAATCCGAATAAAATAAGTGGAAGTTTGTGGTTTTGGTCGCAAAACAAAATGAAAACATTCACAGACTTTGAGTGACTCTGCAATGCATGTTTTTTCTTTGGGCCGGGGGCGGAGGGTCGCGTTCAGATACTAATCACCATCCATGTGCAGTTCAGGAGAGCCCTGACGTGGTGTCAAGGGTCACGCAGTACATGGAGGGAGCGAACGGAGCCCACCAGCTCCCCATCGCCGAGGCCATGCTCACTTACAAGCAGAAAAGGTTTGTTTTTGTGTTTTTGTTTCCCCCTCAGGATTTCAGCCTCATTTCACTTAAGAGTCTACTTTCACTGAATATTACCTGTAATTGCACAGAAAGCTGACTTATGTCTTTGGGAGCTAAGAAAAGGTTTTAAAAAGCCTACTAATGTTTTAAGTATTTCCTCTTAACAAATGGTTCTAATGTAGAACTCATTCTGTTTTCAGAAGGAGGAATGAAGTGGGCAAAAAAACATTAGCAGCAGTGCTTATCCTGTCAAAACATATATTTTTGTACCAGTTGGAAAAATCCTGCTGGTAGATAAAACTGTTAAAAACAGTTAAAATTGACCAAAATGTACTTTTTACAAATAATAATAATAATAAAAAACATATATATCAATGGCTGACCATTCATACTGCCCTTTGGAAACAAAATGAAGTAAATGTCTCACTACTGGTATGGGGCTTGCAGACAGTCCTTTGCAAAAGTGTTGATACACCTTGAACTGTTTTGCATTTTTACAACTTACAGCCACAAAATCTAGTACTTTTTGGTGGATTTTATGTGATAGACCAACACTAAGCATTATTGTAAAATAAAAGGACATTTTTATCTATTAAATAATAACCTAAAAAGTGTGGCAAGTGTGTTCAGTCCGTCCGGCCTGAGTAAATACGTTGTAGTACTTACTGGAAGTTTTATGCCGGTTCATCTCTACCATCTTCTCTTGGGACGTTTTTTTTTTTTTATTATTGACAAAATAGTTCAAACTTTGACTGGACCATTCTAACAAATGATCATGTAATTCATTTGCAAAACCATGTTTGTGTTACCATTGACGCTTAACACCGTTGTGCTGGTCTAACACATAAAATTCGAGAAACGTAACCATAAAGATTGCAATTAAAACATAAAAAAAAAAAAAGCAAAACACTTTAAGCAGTGTGAATACTTTCTGAAGACACTGTAGGTAAGCGGTATTCTGTGTAGGCATCTGTGTCTTATCCATCAATGTGTGCGTGTGAATAACATCTGTTTTGCTGTATGTTTTTTCTTTTTTTTTGTTTGTTTTCAAAGGAAAAAGAGCTTTCATTTTGATTTTGCCGTAAGGTATTGTGGTCGATTGAGTTTGTTTCTTGCATAGACTGGTGATCCATGTGCTTTCTGTGTGCCTGTGTCATTTCCCTCTGACCCACGTCTGCCTCTGTTGGAGCTTGCCCCCTTCACAGCTGCCTGAAAAGTTGAGACTTGATTCTGAAGTAACAAATTCACATAACCCTTCAAACTGAAGCAGTTGTACATCCAGGTTTAGACAGCGGTGTTTGCAGATTGTTTCACTGTAAAAACAGTTGGGTAAAAACAACCTGGGTCTGAGATTATCTAACACAGCAGAGTTGGATTAGAATCAGCATGAGGGGTTTTGTTTTTTTGGTCAAAAACCGATGTTAGAGCTGCCACAGAAAGAGAGTTTAAAAGCATAACCCTTAATCTTTTTATGAAACAAGCTAATTTGGGATCATCAGACCTTTCTGAGTTTCCTCTCTGACAGGAAAAGTTACACAATGAGCTGAAATAGCTTCTCTTATGGCCAGCTACTGAGGAAATGCATGAAACTGCATTGAGTTTCAGGTTTTCAAAATATGATGCAGCATTTTTTATGTTTACATACACTGAGATAAAATCTCACACCTTTTTTTTTTTTTCTTCTTCTCTGTCTGACATCAAATCAAACCAAATTTTTCCTGCTTTAGTTTTGGTAAAATTGTTATTATTCTTTTATCACATTCTTCAGTGTCGGATATTTCCATGTTTGAATGTGTTCTAAGTTGAGACGTTGTCAACCCTTAAAAAAGATGCTCTCAGAAACTGGAAAAGGTGAAATGAGTCCTGGACTAACGGGGACTGGAAGGCCGCTCAGAGAGGAAGAAGCCATGACTCTGAAAGCAACGCAAGAGAACCAGATTATGGTTTACAAACTCCCTCAGGGACAAAAACCCGACATTTTTGGAGGACATGTCTTGTAGTTTGAAACTAAAATTGAAATGTTTTGCCCTAATGGCCATCACTATATTCGGAAGAAAAGGGAAGGCTGCTTAAAAGCCTCAGAACACCATCCTAAACATGAAATGCAGGGGTGGCAGCAGGATACGGTGGTGGTATTTTGCTGCAGGAGGGACTGGTGCGCTTAAAAGAAATAGATAGCTTAATATGGATGGAAAATTATTTAAATACTGAGCAACATCTCAAGAAATCAGTCAGGAAGTTAGACTTAGCACAAATAGGTTTTCCAAATGGACGATGATTTTTATTGTTCACGGAGTGGCTTAAGAAACACTAAAGCCAGTGTTTGATAGCGGCCCTAACAAAGTCCAAGAAAATGAGTCGGCAGAGCTAAAAACGTTTGTTTGAAGAAGATGAAGATCCTGACTCTGTTCTTCCACTTCAGTCTGGAGGAATGAACCAAAATGGCAACAAATTGCTGAGAGAAACTCGTGGAGAGGACCCGACAGGTCTGACCCGAGTCCTGCAGTTCAAATGTTAATATGTGAAATTACTTTGGTAAAAAGTGTAATCCGGTTAATGTCAAACAACGAGAGGGAGAAAAAAAACTTGTTTTTTCTTTTAAACAGTGAATGTAAATATCTGGTTTCAACTGTAGCTGGCTTTAAAGGAGCATTATGGGAAACTGATAGTCTTATTAAAGTTGTTCCTAGTTTTTATATTAAGCTTAGATAAAGTAACTGTACCTTTGGGTTTGTTGCAACCAATAGAGTTTCTTTATATACCAGCCTTTTATCTGCTCATAAAAATGATGAAGTAACAGTTTCACTAGGCTCTTTATTCTCTCTTTCGTAGCCTGCTGCAAAATAGTTGTGAAATGCTGTGAGAGGTACCAGAACCAAGCGGATGTACAAATCTGTAAATGAGAGTTGTGAGTTTTGAACAACAAGGAAGTTTGTGCTGATAAGGTGGCAGGAGACCAAACTGTGTTCCCTTTCATTCTTCCACACGACTCGTGACTGTGGTTCCATTTCTAAGGTCCATGCATCATTTTAATTGATGAAACAATAAAGAAGCACAAAAATATATATATATTTTTTTGCATTAGAAAATCTGATGGTTTTTTTTGTCATTTAGAAATGAATCAGATTTTCTGATTATATGTACACTTCTGTATTTATCTTTATCTTGGGGATTTATTCTCAACTAATTGACTAATCAATCTCTCATAAATCGGCCAGATAAATACAGTTCATCTTCCAAATGAAAATACCTTAGATCAGAGTCTATCAGCTGCATGAAATAAATCAAATACCTCCTCGGTTCCTGTTTAATTCTACTGAAAAGAAATACTTTTGATGCATGGACCTTCTGGCCATCTATGTCTGTCTGTTAATTGTCCATTTAAATGTAGGGAAACATGCACATTGTCAGCGAAAGTTTTTATGTGTAGCATGTCTAGCAAAGCACTCAAATCAATAGCCCTCCTATTATTTTTCTGACTATAAAACAATGTTGCCATATTTTTCAAATAATCTACACAAGGCGACAGAGTAACAATTCACCTGAAATAGTGCCAGCTTTTTAGCTGGGTGTGACATCTGAGTGGCTAACATCTACCTAGAATTTTGAAAAGCTGTACAGAGTCAAAATAGTGTCCCGTTTTTCTGTTTTTCCCCTATTTTTATTGGTATTTAATAACTATAATAACTGTTCCTAGGTATAGGAAGTAGGCTTTCAAGCCTTCCTGCTGTGAGCATTCATTTGTTAATTCTGCTGGGACTCGAAGGTGACGTGACGTCGCTGTGTGAGGCAGCAGCTGCCTTAAAAGATAGCAGTTAGCATAGCTAGCATTACTAAAACAGCCAGAGACTGTTTGCTGTAGAAACTTCAGCTCTCCTGTCATCTGCTGAACGTTTTGCTCGGTTTGTATGGACTGAGTTAAAGTTAGCCATCAAGCCAACATGATAATCATAGCATTTAAGCTAATATTAGTTTTTTAGCTAAATTTGACTTAAAGCTAAAGTCATATTACTTTTTGTTGAAGCTACCCAACATGTAAGCCAACATGTTAATGATAGCTCTTTAGCTATCTAGAGACATATTCTAGTAAATTCAGTTTAACTTTCTGTATTTTTTTAACAAATCAAAAGCAATAAAAGTAGCTCAGTTTGAATCTTTAATTAGCAACAGCGTCCGTACTGAATATTGTGGCATTATAGCAATCGCTGGCTAGGACAGATCAAGCTTATCGGCGTCTGACTCTGGTTACCAGTTGATTTCAAGTTATTTATGAAAAGCTTTTTTTTTTTTTTTTTTTTTTTTTACAATTTGGGTCTAAATAAAAGCTTTTGCACCAAAACTGAAGATAGTTTCCTTTATAGGTGATTAAGAGATGAACTTCAACTCATAGTATGAGCTCAGAGAGCCTTTGCAAAATAAATAAATTTGAATAATCACTCTATTTATGTTCTTTGAGGTAACTGTTTGAAAATAATAAACTAATTTAAGAGAAGAAAATACCCACATTTGTTCCTTTCTGAATAATACAAAATGAGAGGAAAGCTCAAACTTTAGACGAATAGTAGTTTAATCCACCTGCATGAGTAACTTTAAACCACTGAACATACAAGAAGTCGTTCACTCCATCATGAAGAGCCCACGCAAAGCGAGATGGGACTTCATCTCTCTTATATCAGGCAGCCATCTTGCTTGTGTTTCTCTGGCTGCTCTGAAGTTGACTGCAGTAGGAATGTGTTGGATAAAATCCCTCTGTCACCGTCTTTAGACCTTTTTCTCTCTCTCTCTCCCCCCGCCTGCCTCTGTAGTCTCTCTGTTTCTTCCCTTGGGGGGCGATGGCAGGTTTCTTCAAGGCAAGAGCAGCAACCTTACGCATCATCAAACCACTTCACATTCAGAAAACGCAAAAGCTACAATTCAGCTGCGCTTCATCCTGCTATTTTTCCGGGCGTTGCCGGGAAAATAGCTCTTACCATAGCGTGGTTATGCACTACCGCCAACAGGCAGTGCATGGACCCAGACAGGTTTTTGGACTTAGGTTGGTGCTCTTCCTTCTTCCTTCTTGCGATGCTTTATTTCCACCTTATGAACTTGCTGCCTCCTGAATGCCTACCTGACTGGGTTTAGGGTAATGTTTTCTGTCTCGCCTGCGATTCTATCGCTTTCCTTCATGCCACAAACTGGCCGGAGGCTTGCACGTTGTTTTGCTCTATGCTCGTCCTGCTACAGTTAGCTGTGTTATTTTATTTTCAACTTAAATCTATAGTAAAGTAAGAAAAAATGGCAGCATGCGCACCTGAGCTTCGCATTCCGCATAATCTCTGCAATGTTAATTACGGTAGTTTCAGATATCAATCATTTGGTATCAGTATAAAAGTCAGCATTCACATGTTACCAATCGCTAGATGTTAATGCTGACCAATGCCTCTTTTAATTGGAATCTTTTGTAGTAAATTAATTTCCACAGCCAAGTTTTAGTTGCAGATTTTTCTCTTCATCATCAAACCGAATGTTTTTCCTCCTACTAATTATTAACTCTCTTCACCAGCCCTAATGAGGATTCCTGTCAGAAGTTCATCCCATTTATTGGGGTAAGTAGGGAAGCCGTGCCCTGGCTTTCTTTGTCTGGATTTGTCCATTGGGAAGTTGAATTTATTGCCTTGTAAAGTTACCCGTTAGCTGAACACCTCCCTTTTCTTCCCCCTGTTCCTCAATTGTTGTTTAGATGGTGAAAGTTGGCATTGTAGAGCAAACATCTGCAGCATCAGGCGAGTATTTGTTACGACATTATTTAAAGCAACATCTTTTGCACAGATGTTGCTTTAACATCTGCGCAAATAAACCTGCGGACAATAAACGGACAAATGAAAAATGTAATATGTTTATTAGCTTCATCTAAACTCTGTTCACGGCCTTGTGAGCAAGCTCTAAGAGAAACGATGTTTCAACTTTTTCTTCTTTTAAATTTTCCGTCTATTTTATACAACATATGTGATATAGACCGGTGCTGTCCAAAGTTTGGCCCCTGGCTTTATACTGCACCCAAATCATACAGTGACTTTCACTCAGAAGCAGATTTTGCTGTTCCCAGATCAACTTTTAATGAATTAATTAATACAGAAAGCTTTTCCAAATCCTGGTCTACTAAATGACTTTTTAAAGAGGTAGTATTATGTAAAATTCACTTTTTCTAGATTTACATCATATTATAATGTTATTCCCTCATCAAATGCATACCTGGACTGTTGCCTTGATTCTTTCATGCATGTTTGAGAAATCCTTTAATCTCCGTGGCAACCATTCACCCGAGCAAAACGCCTGGACGGACGTAGCTCCGCCTTCGAGGACGAAGCTCCTCCTCAGAGCTGCAGTGTCTGAGCTTCTGCTTCACACAGCAACTCGGCTCCCACAGACTAGCCAGCAGCAATTAGCAAACACCTGGTGAAACTGAGCATCTGCTGAGCTTATTAGAGGAGCTACTTCTCAGTGCAACGCTGGTAAAAATGTAGTTAAAGGGTTAATAGAGGAGCCATGTTGTGATGACGTCTTGAAGGTGAATTTTAAGAGACAGAGGCCCAATTTCAAGGTGTTAAATTAGGAAGTAAAATTTCTTTTAAGTTGTATTTGGTATATATATATATATATATATATATATATATTTTTTTTTTTTGGCATTTCTATAACTATTGAAAGCAACACAGTTACTTGATTGTGCTATAAAATGACAATAAGTGCCTGGAAAATACATAAAACTTCCCCTTTTAGGTTGTAAAAAGTTACGCTTTCAGAACCTCTAAAAGCTATTTTAACGAGTTGACAGGAAAAAAAAAAAAAAGTGCCAAAGTAATAAAATCCCAAATTAAACAAGCTGTCATTTTAACAACAGCTTTCCTTTTCAGGAGACTCTGATGATGCAGCACCTCTGAGCTCGTCTCTGCTCTCCTCCACCCCTCCTCAAGTATCCCCCGCTTTTAAAGAGGCTTCGCCAACGCCGCCGCCTTCTCCCTCCATCAACACCAGCTTCTGTTCTCTCAGGTTTAGAGTTAATTGAGAAATCGTTCAGTGTCTTCTTTTGTCAAAAAAAAACAAACAAAACAAAACAAAACAAAACAAAAAAAGCTGGTTTACATAAAGCTGCCTGTTTCTCAGCAGTTCCAGCAGCCAGGCGGAGCTGATGGGCCTTCAGGTAGATTACTGGGTGGCTCCGACAGAGAGGAAGAAAGACGTGGAGAAGCGGGACTCCTCCTCCAAAAACACTTTGAAGTGCAATTTCCGCTCGCTGCAGGTCAGCCGGCTTCCACCAGGGGGCGCAGAGCCAAGCCCCCAGCCCACCATGTCTATGACTGTCGTAACCAAGGAGAAAAATAAGAAGGGTCTGTCTCTTATTTCTATTTTTTTTTTATTTTTTATTATCATTTTAATAAAACGGTGCTTAAAACCAGGTCTTTTACTTCAGGTGTTATGTGTAAAGCCTTGCAGAAAGCAGACTGACTGAACGCCTCTGTTACTAACAATGTGGATGTCTGCTGTTGCCCTCTGACAGTCATGTTTCTGCCGAAGAAGAGCAAAGACAAGGAGGTAGAGTCGAAGAGTCAAGTGATTGACGGCATCAGCCGCCTCATCTGCACTGCCAAACACCAGCAGACCATGCTGAGAGGTGAGATTATCTTTTGGCTTTCTTTTTATTATTATCTTAGAAATTGTGTTGAATACGCATTACTTTTACAAATTTAGAACATATTTAGAAAGTCCAGAGAATACTTACTTATTTTTATCTAGCAAGATCAGGAGTGTCTGGTTTATATGCTTTAGATCAACATTATTAGATTATTTTTTATTTTTTTGCTCTTTTCTTTGGTTTGTTTTTTTGTTTGCACTTCTTTTTTTAATTCATGGAAAGCACTTTGACTTGCCTTGTTGCTGAAAATGTGCTATATAATTAAATTACCTTTTATTTCTTAAGCAGTTTTTAAGAAAGACCTAGTTAAATCATACATCAAAGTCCAGGGGTGTCCAAAGTGTGGTCGGGGACAATTAAACAAATAAAATTGTTAAAATCATTTTATTCGGCCCTTGAACACAAATCCAGAATGATTAAAAATCAGAAACCAATTGATGGCCCAAATGTGTAAATTGTCTGTTTTTTTTGTTTTTTTTTGGTTTTCTTTTAAAGCTCCTTTCATGATTTTATGATACAGATTTCATAAGTATTTTGTTTGTATCAATCCAAAAAGGAAATTAAATATTCAAAAATAAAATGTTGTGGCCAGCTAGTAGTTAAAATTTTACAGTGTCCAGTAGCGTAGGTAAAATTCCTGCTGTAAACCTGTAAGAATAGTTTTTATGTCATTAAATAACCATCACAAACAGAGCTGTGCAGCCGCTGTTTGTGATTATGGTACTTTAGCGTTTAAGCAAATAACCTGGACAGAAATAGAAGTGACTTTTTAGACAAATCAATTGTATTTTAAGGTGTAACTACGTCACTTTCTGTGTTGCTTCCAGGAAGTCTTTATGAACAGTATACAAATAGAACTAGATTGTTTTTCACTCTAAGACAAATTGGAAAAAAAAAACAACTAAAATACATCCCAAATGATGTTTACTTTATTTATGGCGGGTTTTGTGTCTTCTCCACAGTGCTGATTGATGGAGTCGAGTGGAACGATGTCAAGTTTTTCCAGTTAGCAGCTCAGTGGTCCTCACATGTCAAACACTTCCCCGTCGGGATTTTTGGGCACAATAAGGGCCCCTACTAGCAGCACCTTGAAAAGAGACTGAAACAAGGAGGACAGCCCCCGTTGACCCCTGTGCCAAGATTTTAACCCCCTGCCTCCTTCATTTTACTCTGCTGTCTTAAGTTAAACTGCCGCTCTCCACTGTTGCATTTGTCAGATTATTTAATATTCCGTTTTTTTTTGTTTGTTTGTTTGTTTTTTTATTTATGCAAAGCTGCCAGGTGAAAATGACTTTACCCTGCTTAAAAAGCTGCTGATGTTTTGAGAAAGTAATCTTCATAAAAGGCTTTTAACCTTTAACATGTTGAGTGAGTCATCAGGTAGGACCTGTTTTATTTTATTTTATTTTATTTTTGCTGTTGTTTTATTTAATGTTTGTGGGCTTTTTTAAGGTTTGTATTAAACCAGCAAAATTATTATAGTACATAAAACACACACACACACAAAAAAAAAAACACAAGAGAAGCTGCCATGGAATGAAATACTCTTACTTTCAATTCAGGTTTTTTTCCCCAGGTTTTCTTTGCCAAGAAGTAAATAAATAAATAAATAACTAGCTGGAGTAGCCTGAAGTTGATGTAAAATCTGTTAATTGAGCTGTCATTGTAAAGAGGTTTTCTTTCACTCCATACAAACTTCTGTATTTTGTATTGCTACCTCTAAAAATGAACTCAAAATATGTCAAGTGTTAGGAACAAGATTAAATTAAAACAAACACTGGAATTCGTTAACATTTAAAAGGTAACGAACAAATATCTGGCTTAAGAGGCTTCAAGTGCCTGCTAGAAACCTCCCAGCCACCAGGGGGGCTGCAATTACTCACAAAGAATGAGCCTGAAACAATTCCCAATGTCCCATGCACCTTTGGGCTCTGGAGTCAATATTATTGACAGCTAATTAGCTTAGCATAGCATAAAGGCTCTAAAGAAATCCCAAACTGGCAAATTTTAAAAATTTGCTTTATAAAGTTCTGAAGTTTAACCTTTTGTATTGCATCTTAACAGCTGTAATACTAAGCTAACAGCCACTGGCTACAAAAACTCGGCTACGGCCAGAAGTAAACATCCTTCCACCGTATTGGACTCACATTGGACGTGACCTAGAAATATGAAGTTTTGATGTAATTGGTAAAATTGGAAGAATCCTAATTTACTGTGGCATAAATTCTCATCTAACTGAACCTGGGTGTACGTTCAAAAATGTCTGACTATTCCTTTGAGTTTTCCTTGTAATTGGCAGTTAGTTGTAGAATGGCCTATCTTTACCTCTAAGCTGTTTTATCCTTCAAGGGAAAGTTAAGATTTTTTGTAATAAAGTTCTGTACAAGTTATTATCAGTCATATACCAGTTAGTTTGTAGAAAAGAAAATACATTTGCAGGACATAAAAGGCTAGCTGGCTAGCTAGGTAACCAGACGAACCCCCTGTTTTAGCTGATTTTGTCCATTTAAGCAACTCAAACTTTGTTATAAAGTACTGCGCTTTATTAGGGAATTTAAAAATTACATTAGCGAAAACTATCAGCTTTATTAATCTGATAGTTTATTTAATATTGGTCTTACAAGTTCGGTTTTGTTTGTTTTTAAATGGGACAATGCAGATCAATGAACATCTACATGTAAATACATGAGATTATAGCGAAGTGCACAAGTTCCCTCTTTGGTCACTAAAACATTCACTCTTGGTTGATGCTCTTTGGTTGTAGGTTCTCCATTTTAAAATGTAATATTCATTATTGTAAAACAGTTAAATTTTAGTTTTAATCTCAGCACAGGACATGTTTTAATACTTGTATGGCCCTGCATGCTCTTTGAAACTGTAATCTGGCTTTTCATTTAATCTTTAGAATATTCCTTCTTCCTGACTGAGTGACCTTTCAGCTCATCTCCACAATTTGTTTTGCTCTTTCTGCTCCACATTTTTCCACAAATAGCCTCGCTGATTTCTTCAAATATTTCAGTCTTTAAAAAAGACATCCACAAGTGTACCTCCAAGTAACCTACCTTAAAAAGCGGTGACCTCATTACTTAAGCTCTTCCAAGATATTTAAAGGCGTAGCAAACTTAAGGTAAGGAAGTTTCTAGTTTTACCAGTGGAGTTGTATCCTCTACGTTTTCAGTTTGAGTTGTTTGGAATAGCTAAAACCAGCCAAAACAGAGGATCCTATTGGACTAGCTTGTTATCCTCTCTGAGGATACATTCACAAAACTTCACCTGGAAAAATCTGAACTATCCCTTTAAGACCAGCACTCCTTCGCACTGCGTAGCTTTTTGCTGAAAGCAAAGACTTTGATTGTTTTGGGGGTTTTCTGTGACCAGTGTGAGTTTGTTCGTCACAGCTCTCAGCCTGCGTGCTCTGCTACTTTATAACGTTGAGGTGAATGTATTAAAAGGTTACCTTACTGTAAAGCACTTTTAAACGTTTGTGTAATTTAGATTAGTGTAAAAATCACTCTTCCCCCGGGAACCTGCAGGTATACAACCGGCTGGCCGCTGCGAGCCACCTCAGCTGAACAGCAGCACAAACAAGTGGTGTCGTCATTTATATGCAAAGCTAGCCAAGCCGCTGTACTATTAATATGCTCAGCGTGGGGCCTAAATGGAGTATTGTAGAGTTTAGTTCAAATATTCTTGTGTACGTAGTGAATGTCTGAAGCTTCTCTTCGAGTGTAGCTGTGCGCCAACCACATTTCTTGCCCACAAATTGTTACTGACTAGAAGTTTGATCATAACCCTTATCATTTGTTTAATAAGTGCCTAAATTGCATAATTTGACAAATCAGTATAAGTAAGAATCCCTGCCAACTATGGTGCTGAGTCTGGGCCCAAGAGAACTGAAATAAACTCCAACACAAACAAATGGTTACGTCTGTTCACGTGTGCAATGCTAAATCGGCTCTAAGTAAAATAAACCCCCAATGTTAAGAAAACCTTTGTTGTCGTTTTCTTCTTCTTATCTGTGTAAAATATATTTTTTGTTTTAAGTGTTGTCTCAGAGACAGATTCTCAAGGCTGAAAGTTGCTTAAAGACTACCACTGTAATCCCAAAAATTGGGAATAATAAAACTACTATACACACTAAGGTCTGCTTCTTGTTTCCTTTGTTTCAGCTACTGTTATATATTCAGGGGATTTTATGTGATTCATCTGCCCAGCCATTATCTAAACATGTAGGGTCGCAGGGGTTTAATGTCATAATTTTCTTTAAAAAGTGATAAAATAAGCCGTGTACTGCACCATAACTTGAAAAGCAGAAGCTGAGAAAATATGACTCCTGACTGTAAGGAACTCGGTGAAATGTTGCAGCCAAAAACATCAATGTCTTTTACTGGGACTTTATATGATAGATCAACAGAGGTTGGTGTGTTCAAAATCCTTTTAAAAAAGTTTTAAATACATTTGTAATAAGACTTATTTACAGAAATCACATAATTGGTAATTAGTCCACCAGTGAGTAATTTAATCTCAGTGCATCTCAAGTTTTTTTTTATTTATTTAAGGAAGAAGGAGGTGGGAAGGAGTTGAAGGGAAGACGATTACAAACTAAGTTTGTTTCAAGATATTTATGGTACAATTGTGATAATGATAAAAGTGACGATAAAAACTATTTATTACCTTGTTTTTTTAAGTGGCTGTATGGCTGTGACTGCATAACTCAGCAATCCTAGCCTCACAAACACAAATGGTGCTCTTGAAACGATTCCCACTGGTAATTAGGACACCAGTCACAAAAAACAAGATTGTTTTAAAATGATCCTATTTTGAAATTTAGCTGTATTTATTGATGCACCTTTATTTAACAAACAGTAGGAAAATTAGTCAATAATAATCCTGATAATAGAAATGTTTGACGGTTTTTAAATATTAATAAATGAAGTTTATCGCCACAACGATAAATCAAAAATCTTGAGAAATGTCTCACGATAAACGATATGATAAATGCTCATCCATACCTTACGTAAATAACAATTTTAATTTGCATGTAAGAAATGGGAAGAAAATATATTTTTTGTCTTGAATAATAATAATAATAATAATAATAATAATAATAATAATAATAATAATAATAATAATAATAATAATAATAATAATAAAAGGATCTTCATCGCTAAATTGCAAAGGTAGGTATGAGTTAAAATATGACATAAATGAAAGGTTGTGTGCAGTGATGTCCGTAATTACTAATCACGCTCGTAAAAGTGCGTTGATGAATAATATTTATTTTTTCAACATTAGGAGTATTTTGTGTCCAAGGTGGAGCAGAAATCGAAAGGGCCTCCAAACTTGTGAAAACCGAGGATATTTTGTCCGGATTCTAATGCCATTTTTTTTTTTTTTTTTGTAGTTTATTATTACTGGCTACAGATGACAGCGGAGGGGAGGCGGGGGAGACACGAAGCTGCTCCCAGACTACCCAGACCAAGCGGGCAGAGGAGGTACGAAACAACGTCGACATCAGCGGACACGCAGCCCGTATCCACCAGGATGTAGAACCAAACCAGCAAGAGCAGTCGTGCGCCACATCTACCCATTTACATAAGCAGATGTATCGGGTGGAGTGGTGGAGTTAAAAGGCCTGTTTCTTTTCAGCGTGGTCAAAATGAAGGAGCTGAAGGGCTGCGGTATGCGCTGTTCGGTGGGCTTTCTGTCCCGCAGAGAGCTGACCGGACAGCCGCTCATGAAGGATGAATTCCAGAGACGGAGGCTGGCAGGCTGCACCAGTCTCTACAAGAAAAATTTGGAGGGCCATTTTGGCTGCGTCAACGCCATTGAGTTCTCCAACAGCGGCGGAGAATATCTGGTGTCTGGTAAGTTGGCGAAGGCTGGCTGCAGTTTTCCTGCTAGCATGCTAACAGCGGCTGTCAGCTGCTTCCTGGGAGAGACTCCGCTTCTAGCCTAGCTTAGCTTGTTTTGCTAGCTAGCAAACATTAACCCGGGCATTCTGCAACTCACAACGCCGCTACCCCATGTCAGTCTTTTAAATTACGTGTTTAATTTCTAAACTCCACATTTCCGAGCGAGGTTTGTGTAATAGCAACGACGTTTCCTTAAAAATGACAGCAGTGTTTAGCTCCACAGAAGATAATAAACATTCACCTGGCCCAGTGTGACAGCTTGCGGTTGGCCGCTCGCTGTTCACCTTCGGAGCTGCAGCTTGGAAAATGCTTTATTTTCCAAGCTGCATCATTGACTTTGCTAACTTCAGGACTACATTCGAGCCCCGTGGCCGTGTCACTGACACTGGCATGAAAATGAGTATTGTTAGCGCGTTAAGTTACTCCCTAGTTTACGTCAGGTTTCCTGGTTAGTTTGGAAAAGTACGGGCGGAAAAGTACGGGACAGGTAGCAGCAAATTAAGGGAAGGAATGCTATTAGCAGACTATTTCCACCTGTCCTTTCATCCCTCAAGTTAGTTATCTTACAGCTGGTGGTTTTTGCAGATTTCATAATTAAACCCGCTGTACAGGTCAGGCTCTGGAATCATCTGAAGAAATCGTAACTATGCCTCTTACAACAACACATTTTTCTGGACGATAAATTGTCCCAGAAATCATCGCGATACAGGATAATATTGCTGTTTCTAGACCATTTTCAAGAAATACATTGATAATAGGATTAATACTGCAAATTTGCCTTCACAAAGACTAGTAGACTTTCCACTCCACGCTGGAATTGGAAGACATTTTAAATATCCACAACACAACAACCAACAATAAATAAAAAGAAAACATAAACCACACACAACCAAAACCATAAACCAAATGGGTTATGAAGTCCCTTAACAAAATTGTGCTCCAAAAACTATTAGTCGGCAGAATAAAAAGTGTCCAGCTCGTGTTAATTTATTGTGTGATCAGTTGCTTATTGCTGTGTTGTGACGTTGCCTCTTTGAGAATTAAAATCCGTTCGTGCGAAACACCTTTTCAATTCAGTGCTTGACGAAAGCTTCCCTCAAATCTTTCCGATAACAGATGTCCTTATTTTTCTCCACGTCAGGAGGAGATGACCGGCGTGTGCTTCTGTGGGATATCGACAAAGCCATCCACTCCCATTCCAAGCCGGTGAAACTGAAGGGCGAGCATCTCTCCAACATCTTCTGCCTCGCCTTCGACAGTTCCAACTCAAAAGTCTTCTCCGGCGGTAAGGCGAGCGCAGACTTGAAAGCAGATGCACAGAAGAAACAAGCACGTACACACACTCTTCTAATGAATGTTTTCAGACCCGCGCATGAAAAGAAAAAGCTACCGTGTCCACCAATCGCTCCGGCTTTTAATTTTAGCCAACATGGCCGAAGCTGGATTTTTTTTTTAGCCAGCTTTATCGATACCAAAGTTCGTCGCTGCCTGGGATGGAGCGTTTGAGCCTTGACGAAAGCCCCTCCCACCATCCAATTGGCGCGCTTAAGCAAACTCTTGAAATGTTGCAAAAAAAAGAAAAAGAAAATAAAATAAACAATGAATTAGATGAGTTTCCAAAGCAGAAGTTGATGCTACGTAAAGCTGTGATAAACGGGAAGTAGAGGCTGCAAACGAGCATGGAGCACAGGTCTCAGAAAGATGGGTAGAGGTCTCCTCCTCTCCCAGACGGAGCTTTGGACTTTGAAATATTTCGTGCCTCTGGTAAGGCAGAGACTCACGAGTGGATGGGACAGTCGCTGCGTCACAACTTATTTAGCAGATATATTTCCATCTCCTTCCTTTGCATGTTAACCTTTTTTTTCTTTGTTTGGGTTTTTTTTTTTTTTTTTTTTTTGGAAAAGCGGAAAACGTGAAAATGTTTTCGCCAAAATGAGAAACGTATTTTGAATTTTGCCATTTCCTTCAGGCGTTAGTAAAGCGATATTCAAAATGCGCTTGAAAAAAAACGAAAACATTGATGGAAACACCCAGGTGTTTATTACATCCAGCGCAAACTACAATGGAGTTTTGTTTTCAAAAATATGAGTTTGATTTTTTTTTTATTTATTTATGTTTTTTTTTATGAGGAACCGCACATTTTGAAAGCTGTGTAGCCTCTGTTTTCATAAACCTGTAATTAAAACCCACTCATCCATTTACCTGTGTGCTTTTTCGTCTCCCAGGAAACGACGAGCAGGTGATTCTTCACGACGTGGAGAGGTGGGTACAACAAACATCCGCGACTCTTTGTTTCTGAAGCACTTTTCTGCTGTTTTTAAACGGCCGGCTGATGCGTCACACTGCTGATTTTAATTAACCTGTGGCCGACTGTTGCTCCTGCAGTCAGGAAACTCTGAACGTGTTCCTGCATATAGACGCTGTGTACAGCTTGTCCGTCAGCCCCGTCAACGACAGCATATTTGCGAGCTCGTCCGACGACGGCCGCGTCCTGATCTGGGACACGCGGGAGCCGTCGCACGGAGGTAAGGACAGGTGGATTAAACGTTAAATCAGAGCTGTCGCTATGGAATGTGTGTTTTTTTTTTTTGTTTTTTTAGTTTTTTTCTTCTTTTCTTTATTAAATCATCGTAGAGCTCCTAAAAACATTTGGAGACGTCTGAACGTTTAGCGAATCTTTTAAAAGCATCTGAAACGAAATGTTGCTTGAAACCAGCCTGTCTCTCGCACGTTAAGAGGAAGTTGGCGGAAGATTTCTGCTCGGATTTGTGAAAAGACCAGAATCCTCATTTGACATTAAATATTGCACAAGCTTGCTCTGTAATTGTTGCGATAACAAGCTGGTGGACAACGAAAGGGAATGTAGTTGTGTTAACTTGGCGAGGCTTAATAGTGTTAAGATACAAAACGGGATGCATCACCTTTCACTTCTATTTTAGAAACCTTCCTTGTGACCGAGTGGGTCTGATAATATCTCTGACCAGCCGGCCTTCGCTCCTTGTGAGCTGCGTTGTTGTGTCGGCCTATTAATGTTCGCTACAGGACGGTGTTAATACACTGTCCATCCCAAGAAAAGTCACACCCAATTGAATATTCTTAGCTGTGATTATGGTACGTCTTGAGGGGTGGGCTTAGTTTCATCACAATATTTGTGATAACAATAAAAGTGACAATAAGAACTATTTATCACCTCTTTTTTTTTTTTTTAGGTAACTGTATGACTGTGTGTCACAGTAATTACAGCCCCACAAACACAAATACCGATCTTGGAAAAACATTCCCAGAATGTTTCATGACACAAGTCGCGTAAAAGAAGTGTGGCTTGTATCACTGATCTCCGTCTCATCATATTTTCGAATGTGTTTATGTTTTTTGATACACCCTTATTGAACAAACAGTGGAGAAAATTTGTAAAAAAAAAAAAAAACAACAAAAATCTCCTCAGTTTTAGGGATTTCTAACCATTAATTGGAATTTGTCGAGACAACGATAAATCAAAATATAAGAAATTTATCACAATAAAAGATAAACGATACAATAAATGTCCAAGCCAACATTTCGATAAGCCAGAGCTGAATTTCTTTCAGAGAAGCTTGCCAAACTCAGCTTTCACCATCGACACGAACACTTCATAGTGATGAAACCTGATGGTGGTGGCGGCAGTGTCATGCTGTGGGAATGCTTTTCTCTTGCAGGAATAGTGAAGCTGGTGTAGTTACATTTAGCTGCCACCGGCCTGCAGACGCCTCAAAGCTTAGGTGAAAACCCAGCTTTCTACAGGAAAATACCCATTAACATCCAGCCAGAGTTGGTTCAGATTTGTCCATATAAATTTGCCAGCATGTCCTAGTCAAAGTCCAGAGCGGAATCCAGGTCAGAACCCGTGGCAGGGCTTTAAAATGGCTGTTTATGGATGCTCTCCGTCCAAACTAACTGAATCTGACACATGTTGTGAAGGGAAAAAAAAAAAAAGAGTAAACATTTCAGACTTGACATGTGCAGAACTTGTGGAAGAAATCTTTGGTCTTAGTGGTTTTAATTTGACAAAAACAAATAAATATGTTTCCAAGTCGCTGTATACCTTGTTTTTCTCTTTCTCATTTTTGTACAAATCTTCGTACCGCACAAATAGAGTCTCTCTCTGAGAGGCCCAAGCGATAGTTTTACCTCTCACCGCTTTGTTTCTATTTATTTTAACCCCCGCAGAGCCGTTCTGCCTGGCTAGTTACCCTTCAGCCTTTCACAGCGTGATGTTTAACCCTGTGGAGCCTCGGCTGCTGGCCACGGCCAACTCAAAGGAAGGAGTTGGACTTTGGGACATCCGTAAGCCACGCAGGTGAGACGTCCGTCTGTTTGCCGTGGGCTGATCCGGCAAAAAATACACTTCATGTTTTTGAGGAGAACTGGATTTAATTGTATGAAATTGTTATACAAACTATTGCCTACGAATGTCAGAAACGCAGCCTCGTCTGGATTTTCTGCAGTCGTATCATTTAGTGATTCGGGTCTGAATGTTTATGGGCTTTTAACAGCAATCTTCGTAAAACTACATTAGCTGCCCAATTTAAATACTCTCACAAGCCTTTAAGTTCAACCAGTTTGAGATACAAAAGGTACCTGAAAGATTCCCAGATCACGAGAAATCAAAATCTCTGCTCTGGTTTAACAAAGAATGGACTTTTGGATGTGATTTCCAGGCGTTACGATTTTTAGGAAACACATCAGGTAGCAAACACAATTCCTGTAGTTAGTTGGGATGGTTAGCATGGAGGGAAAAACATGAACGTAGCAACACAAAGCCGCCCCTTTACAGATGCGACGCATTTTTAACTCTGTCCACCAGAGGTTGCTGTTTCCCCACTGATGAATCACTGCCAGGCCTTTTATTTATTTATTTATTTATTTTACATTACTATAACTGAATTATCTCTAATTCAGAGTTAGTTTGAATGATGTAGAAAAATAATCATATTAAGGCTTAAATCCCATATCTAATTCAGTTCTGGGTTTTGTTTCCCTTTCCTTATCCACTGCTTTAATAAAGTGAGAAAAGAAACATACAGCTGTAACGCACCGTTGGCATCTCTTTAGCTACATGCTATGCCATTATTTTTTTGTACCTTTACACCCCTGATGTAAAAATTGATGCATGAAACATCTAACAACAGATCATCCTTTCTTACACCCAAAAAAGTCATAAACAACCATCCATCCATCCATCCATTTTCTAGCACCCTTGTCCCTTAGTGGGTTCAGGAGGGCTGCTGGTGCCTTTCGCCAGCTAACGTTCCGGGTGAGAGGCGGGGTCACCCTGGACAGGTCACTAGTCTGTCGCAGGACAACACAGAGACAGACATGACATGCAACCATGCACACACACACACACACACTATGAAACAACCAAAACTTCCAAATTTAAATGACGTATTGAGCCGTTTTCTTAGTCTTGTCAGCTCCACTTAGTATTATTCCATTCACTATCAAGGAAATTGAATCTATGAATTATTCGGTCGTGTATAGTGAATGATGTTATAGCTGTAAAATCTCATCAAAACTGTTGGCAGAAGTGGGTAGTAGTTTGCCTTGTGACGTTTCGAGCCCTGTTGTCCCTCCATGCCTCGCAGCTCTCTGCTGCGCTACGGTGGCAGCATGTCCCTGCAGAGCGCCATGAGCGTCCGCTTCAACAGCACGGGCACGCAGCTCCTGGCTCTGCGCCGCCGCCTGCCGCCCGTCCTCTACGAGCTGCACTCCCGCCTGCCCAGCTTCCAGTTCGACAACCAGGGCTACTTCAACTCCTGCACCATGAAAAGCTGCTGCTTCGCGGGCGACAAGGATCAGGTGGGTCAGCAAGTCATAAACCGAAGCGGCTGCAGCACCAAGCACTAAAACTAAAGCAGCACTCCCTGCGCATGCCAGAAAATATGTGCGTGAAATCCTACACAGAAAGAGTAAAGGTTTTCATTTCACGGACATGCGAAAGGAATTAAACCAAATTACCAAGAAGTGATGGATTTTATCCTCTTGTTCTGCCACATTATTCTCAAGCTAAGTTGCGAGAGTCTTGTCTTGGTCAGATACTTTCCACTCATTAATGAATTAGCAGAGCCTAAACGATGAGTTTTCGAGTTTTAGACAGTGACAGACATGTCTGAGGTTTGGCTAAAGGCGGTTTGATTCTGACCGAGATGTGGAATGGCTGGATTTTTCTTTTGGTATCCAAGAGCAGGAGAGTTATCTGGACTACACTCCATTTTTCCTCATACTCTGCAGGCAGTTGAGGATTTTCTCAGTGTGGTGCTGAAGCAGACGGTCGCCAAGAGGCAGCTCACCGCGTGTTTGATGGGAAGGATAGTGGTGGTGGGCGGGGGGGGGGGGAACTTTTGGGGTGCAGCATTCCTACCGGATGCGTCTTCTGGCCGTCTGAGGCAGAGCGCACAGGTGTCGCAGGTTAAGGCGCCTTCCTGTGCCGTCCACCAAACTCATTTAGCTAACGCATGTGGCTCAGTTTCTTATGAAAAACAAAGAGATTTTTATTTCGTATGCCACAATGTCGTGGTGACTTAGGGTGGATTTTCTGTTTCAAACCATTACAAACACGAGCGAAACGGTGATGTGGAAGGAAAATGTCACTCGGTTTCCAAAGTGTTTTAGAAACCAAAATCTATTTCGTGTTGTGTACGTTGGTGTTGGAGCTGCTTCATATTTTGCATCACAGTTATCATTTAAACGTGCAAAATGTAACAACCATAAAAAGACGTTGGTTTCAGTATTTGGCGAGCTATAATGTTGTTTGATTCATGGCTAGGCCTGCCACCATAACAAATTTTTCTGGACAATAAATTATCCCAGAAGTTACTGCGATAAACGATAATGTTGTTGTTTTTTTGAAACCATTTTCAAGTAATTGTTGGTAATGGCATAAAAACGTATTTATTTTTAAATTGAAATATCCTAAATAAATAAGTGAAACAACACTGGAAATTAAGAATTATGTCTCTGTAAACAAATTTGTCCTTCAAAGAAAGGGTAGTTTAGACCAAAGCACCAGACTGAAGACTTTTATCATCAAGTTTTTGGTAGAACGGGAGAAAAGAGAAAATCAATAAATCATACAAATGGAAATCATTGAGTTTGTTTGAATCTATCACACGATTAATGTATTTATTGCGACAGGCTTAATCATGCCTCTTTTTCACCTGCTTGTCAGTCATGTATTTAGCCTGTTGGTTTACAATTGGGTATCCATGGCAACAAAGTAGGACTGCATGATATTACAAAATTTTCCAATGGCGACATCGAAAAATGTTCTTTTTTCCTCTTTTTCTCAGCTGTGCTTCCATCAGTTTGTTTTAAATAATACATTTACGCACCTGTAGGTATTACATTAGCATCAAAAATGCAAGTTCATAACACTTGGTGTGCATTAGCCAAGAAGTATTGGCTAATAATTATCTATAATAACTCATATAGAGATACATTTTTAATATCTGGTGCAATGTGTTTGGCTTTCTGACTGTACGACCAAATAGAGATTTAAAGAGGAACGGCAAAAGCAAACGAGGTGGATTAGCGGTGCTTGCCAGCACCTAATGGCTGCGTTCAGGACATGTTGCTGTAGAAGTGTGTCTTCAGTCAGAGGCTTTTCCAGATTTGTTTCAAAACTGACTGTTAGTGGAGATTCTGCTTACCTGCAGCATCAACATTCACAGGAACGCCGAAGAATCTCGGATGATATGAGTTACGGCAACATTTGAATTTATTTGGGAGTTATTTAGTTGAGCTGAATTGCTTTTTATGCCCACACCCGCTATAGATTGTAAAGACAAAGATAGTAGAGGTCAAGAAGAGCTGTTGGAACATCGCAATGCTGGGAAAAAAAAGGAAAAAACTGTTAACAAAAATATGCAATCATGGTTTTACTTTGATGCTCCTAAAAACAAGCAACCAGAGCTACAATGGAATAGTGTAGACAAAGGCATAATTATTATATATAATAATTCAAATGGTCCAAATAAAGTCCAAATCTGAACTCGAACACTTGTTCTACAAAGTAGCAAGACAGGTTGACTGAAAACAGATGCACGCCACACTTTTCAGCTTTTCATTTCAGACTTTGTGTTTTCCTTCCACCGTTCTCCTTTTCATTGGTCCCAGTAGACGTGAATCAAACCGTTTGTGTCCTCTTAAAGCCGTGACTGAAGCGAGAAACAGAGATCTGGAGAATATTTACAGAGGCGAAGTAAGCAAATACTTCTCAAGTCATTGAGCAACAAAATTGCATTTTCACTTCCTGTCAGACAGGCTTCGAGACATTCTTTCCCTCAGTGTTACATGGGTCTAAAAGAATGTAAAGCCCACAACGACCCTGTCAGAACTTCCTTCGGTAGAAGAAGTTTAAGTGAAACCATCTGTTCATAAAGCCTAGTAACGGTTCAGGCAGCGAGCAGGAGCTTTGTTTAGGCCATGACGTGAAGTCTGTGTCTGATCGCATGGCTCTTAACGCTCTGATTAGATCAGCTGGTTTTCTGCTTCGTCTTCTCTCTCTGGATTTATCTGCTTTTACTTGCTTTCCTAGTTTCTCTCCCGTTTGGTGAACTTAAGTCTCAGTAGTTTATTTTTGTTTTCTCTCTGCAGTACATCTTGTCTGGATCAGATGACTTTAATCTGTACATGTGGAAAATCCCAAACGACCCTGAAGCAGGTGAGTTATAGGTTTGATTTCCCAGATTCCAGGTTGATTTGGATTTTTCACATTCCTGCTTGAAAAGGTGACCTGAATCCTGTGGTGGGAGATTGTTTACCGAGCGCAAGAAACGCCTACAACAGCTATATTATTTAATTTAGAAGAAAAAAGACGTAAACATACCGATACTGATTTTGGACATCATGTCATTGAAATTGTCTATGCAATTGTTGTTGAATAAGAAAAAAGAGGAGGAGTCAAAAGGTTTTCAAAGAAAATGCTAAATCAATGTCAGATTTTTTAGCTTGCATTTTTTTTTTTTTAGCTTTTATGTTTTTTGTACTAACTTACTAATTTTTTATTTATTTATTTTTTTTATTGTTCATCATTCTACAACGCACTGGTAGAGTGCCTAAAGGTTATGATAAATTTTCACGATAAAATAATGATTTCTAACTGCTCACCTTTGTGTGTTTTAACCAGGAGACAGTATTATTTATTATTATTACTTTTCCTTATTTTGTAATTTTTCAGTTTTTCTTCTTGTCATGTTTTTTCTGTGCAATATAATGTTCCATGTACTTCATTTAACAAAGTCAATGGTGCAATTGGAGGAACATATGTAATATATATATGATCGTGTCTTCCGCCTTGACGGTGAGCCTCCTTTCCCCAGGCGGGCCTGGTCGTGTGGTGAACGGAGCGTTCATGGTTCTGAAGGGCCACCGCTCCATTGTGAACCAGGTTCGCTTCAACCCTCACTCTTACATGATCTGCTCCTCCGGAGTGGAGAAAGTCATCAAGGTGAGCAAAGAAACATCTCTGCTGTCGTTCTAAGAATTGACTTTGGTCATTCTCTGTTGAAGAGAATCTCTTTGTTCATTCAGTATGGTTGAAGCATTAAAGAAACTTTTGCACTCTGACAGTAGACTTGTCCTTCGGAGAGGCAACGTCGCCATCAACGCTGCACATGGACTAAACTGAGATTCTTACGTTGTGATAACCTAGAATAAAAATACCATGTTTTCAAGGGATTATTCGTTTTTGCACAAAAACGTTTGCCATTAATTGCTTTTATTCCAACAGAAGAGCATTATTGTTGTTGCTGCTGTTAAAATAATGCAATCTGTTGGTTATTACTGATATATTAATTTGATTCATACCATATATGTTGTTTTTAATGGTCTCAAGCAAAAACATAGCATAAACACTTGCTAAATTAATATTAGTAGGTCTGTAACGATGATAAACTTTGCTGGACAATAAACTTATTGAGATAAGCAATAATATTGTTGCTTTGAGACCATTTTCAAGTAATAAAGGTGCAGTAATGCAAGAACAGATTCTCAACGATCAATAAACTTTAAGTTCTAATGAACATTTAAACACAAGAACTGGAAGACATTTAATATATCCGAAATAAATAAAGAAAACAACAGAAACAGCAAATAAAATGAATTATGAAGTTTTTGTAAACAAAACTATCTTTCAAAAAAATGGATCGTTGATCTCAAAGCACAAGACTGAAGACTTTTATCATTCAGTTTCTGATAAAAAGAGAAAAATACAAATCAAGCAAATGAAAATTAATGAGTTTCTTTTAATTTATCATGCGATTAAATGATTTATTGTTTATTGCGACAGGCCTAAATATTATTTTATCAAATTAACTTTGTAAGACAGTACACAATATTTTATTGTTTTACCTTCCCTTATGTCGTATAGTGAGAGTATAACGAGCCTTTAGGTTTCAGAATGTCTGAATAATTTTTGCAACTTGACGGATTTCCAAATCGCCAAATAATGAAATCTCTGGAAGTGTGAGTCACCAGGTTGTCACCAAATTTCTGGGACAATATATCATCCAGAAAAATGTGTTTTTGTGCCTAAGTGTCAGGTAGGAAAATTATTTCTGGTACACCACCTCCAATCTCAATTTCCAGTGTAAATAATCACCTGGTTCTATAAAAATCACCAGTTTGAAGGTTGGTAAAATGGTTTTTTGCTTGAACCACTCTGATGATTTCCAGGTCAAAGTCCATTAAGAAGATAAGTACTTTAGTCTTTGTCGTACTCAAATTAGCTGTTAGCTTCAGGTTCATTAAGAGTTTTACAAAAAAAGACGTCAAGCATTGTATACTTTGAAGCTAAAGTATTAAAGATAAACTTGGAGATGTCGTCTCGTTGCTCTTCAACGTTTCCCTCTGACCCAGGTGTGGAGTCCGTACCGGCAGCCCGACAGTGAGGGGGATCTGGAGGGCCGGGTGGAGGACCGGTCCCGCAGCCTCTACAGCCATGAGGAGTACATCAGCCTGGTGCTCAACAGTGGCAGCGGTCTGTCCCACGACTACGTCAGTCAGTCCATAGAGGAGGACCCGCGCATGATGGCCTTCTTCGACTCTTTGGTGCGCCGGGAGATCGAGGGCTGGAGCTCGGACTCTGACAGCGATCTCAGCGAGGAGGCCATCATGCAGCTCCACGCCCGCGGCCGCCGCTCCATGCGGGCCGCATCGGCAGCTCCTGTCGTTGCCTCGGCTGCCGACCGCCACACCGACTCCGACAACTCCTCGTCTTCCTCATTGGCGGGACCCGACGCCTCAGGTGGGGAGGAGCGAGCCGTCGGGGAAGACGGGGAGGAGTGTCCCAGGAGACAGAGGAGACGTCCACAACACCAGTCGGGCTTCTTGGCCAATGAGGACTCGGATTCCAGTGAGTTTTGGCTCGACCCGATGCCTCGTCCTCGCTCGCCGAGCCCCAGGGAGAACTCCACGCTCTCCAGCCCCAGCAACTCTCCATCGCTCCCTGCCGAGGCCTCCAGCTCCTCCACGTCCACCTCCAGCTCCAGCAGCGACGACGAGGAGCGCCGCAGCGCCGTCCGGCGCCAGAACGTGATGAGGCGGCGGCGCATGAACGTGGTCTCCAGGGCCGGAAACCGACCCGAGTCCATACAGGCTCTGTTCTCAGCCATCGACTCGTACAACTACCCGTCGATCTCCGTCGACGACCTGTCGTCCTCCTCGTCGGACGATGAGCCCAACTCCCTGGAGATCAAACCTCGGGCTTCCGCTTCCAGAGAGGAGGAAAAGCGCCTGAGTCCGTCGGAGTTCGTGTGTCTGAGTCCGGTGATGTCTCCGGAAAGCCAAGACAACAACAGGAGTGACAGGACTGAGCAGGGAGGGCGTTCCGTCGCGTCGCCTCAGTTACTGGACGAACTTGGCAGCCCTTACAGCGGAGAGGCCAACGACATCTCGACGGTCGCAGATGGCGTCTCTCAAAGCCGACGTAGTCCGGGCGTGAATGGGCAACACAGACCCGTCACGCCGTCCAACCAGCGTGCGTCCTCGGAGTCCGAGGACGAGATCGGAACGCTAGCCGAAGAACCCAGGCCGGAGAGGGAGAAGGGCCTGGCGCAGAGCGCTCTGAAGCGGACTCACGTCGGGTCGGAGGAGGCCGAGTTGGGCTTGTCGTCCTCCGAAAAGAAGCTAAAGACGTAACGGAAGCCTCTTTCTCATTTGTACCCAGAACAAAACTTAGGAAGCGGATTTTTTTTATGAGTTTCTACAACTCAGTTTTTTTTTTGTTGTTTTTTGGGTTTTTTTCCATTTCAGACTCCTGGTCATGACTCTCATGACTTCACACTGCTAAAGAACAGCTAAGAACGGTTGGTTTTTGTTGTTGTTGTTGATGTCGAAGAGCAAACAGATTGGGCCGTATCTTCATCGTTTCGGTCAAACCTACAGATCGCATAAGAAGCGTATTGGTACTACGTGAGAGGCGTTTATTTTTATGTGACATCAGTATTCATTTTTTGTTTTGTTTTGTTGGTTCCCCCATCTCCCCCCGTTGTTCATGTTCTGATCGCTGCGCCCGGATCTGCAGTTCGGTTCTGCCTCTGACGACTAAAAGAACTTGTGCGGAGCAAAAGCTTTGAGGTTTTTAGTTCTGATCAGGTTTGTGGTCATTAAGTGTTTCAGTTTACGCTGATCCAGGAAGCCTGAAGAACTGACTCCGAGTCAGTTTCCGCTTGTATAAACTGTGTTGACATTTTGCTTTGGTTTTGTGTTCTTAATCTGCCTACAGTTACAAATCATCTCATGTGTTTTCTTGCAACTAAAAAACTGATCTGTGACAAAAAAAAAAGAAGAGAAAAACGTCAGTGTTTACTTACTTTGATACTCGCCAACGATTTGAAATAACTAAGAAATTTTATAAAGGATTCAAGTGTTACTCCACTGGGTCTCCATGGCAACATGATCTTGATCATAATGGAAAGTTTGTCCAGTTGTGAAGGGGGGAAAAAAAAAAAACCAGGGTGGTAACTGATAAAATATTTCATAATTATTTGAATGTAATGCCCTTCAGGGACAAAGTGAACAATTTTGACACACTGTGGGTCAGACATTTACTGACTGAAATATACAGAAAAAAAATATTTTTATCGTAATTAAATAATAATTTAAAAAACAGGGAATAAATGTAATTACATTTGGCCACTGGGAGGCAGTAGAAACAACGCACTGTAGTTGACATGGTTCTGCAAAGTTAGATCATTGGAAATTATGCTAAAAATGAACCAAACAGGATTTTTTTTATTTTTATTTTTATTTTTTTGCTGAATCTTTAAAGTGTGAAGCTGGATTTATCAGATAGTGTAATTTAGACGCAAAAATTATTTTTTTTTTTGTGGCTCGGTCCTTTTTTTTCCAATTTACTTCCAATTTCAAATTAACATTTTTAATCTGTGCCAACGCCTCAGTGAATCTAATCTGATGTGGAAAAAGTTTTATTCCCACTGGAGATATTTTGTGTGAATGGATGAAGGTATTCCTGAGGAAAAGCACAAGGCAAATTCTGACCCATCTTGAGGTGGAGACCAGCGTTTGGCTGCCCGTTTCCTGCGGATGATGGCATCACGCATACTGCGACTCCTAACAGTGGGATGATTGTTCATCAAGCACATGACGTCACTGCCGTCTGAGGGAACGGGCATCGCTGCTTTGATTTAGTGAGAAGAGAGAGCTGATGGGTAGAAACTACACATAACACCTGTGAAGACCGGTCGATCTCAAACGGATCGAAAACTCAAGGAAAAGGAGGAGATGGCAGAAGGACAAGTGTATACAGAAGAAGGGAATGAAAAAAGGAAACAAGGGTGGATGGATGTGAGAAAGAAAAACAAATCAAAGAGGAATGAGTAAACGAGCAAAGAAATGGGAATAGGAACTTCCCATGGAAGTTAAGATAAGAGTAAAAGAAGACAAGCTGATACAAGAAGACGGGACAACAGGAATGAAAAAAGTAAAATAAGTAGGGAAAGACATTAGGACATGGAGGAAGAGAGAAAGAAATTAGGAAACGGGAAAAACAATGAGAAATAATGTACGAAACGAGTAAAAGGACATGATTTAAAAAAAGTAACCTGGCTCAACCTTTAGACTACGGGACTGGAAATAAGAACTGCTTTCCGTATCTTCCTGTTCCTACAATTATCCACACCTGGGAAAAAACGTGACTCGAATCCCATACTTTAGTAGGAATCCTGCAGAGTTTGCGCTTGGTGAAACCTTCACTCGCTTTATGAAAAACAAGAAACCAGAGGAAAGGTAGGGTGGCGCTCGCCCAGGGCTCACTTCTTGTTATTCATGCAATCAATAACAAGGCAACATCCTGGCTTACCAAGTGGATGCTCTGGACATAATCTGGAGGCAAAACTTCACATCAGTCATGTATTTTATAAATTCCTCACATTCCTTCATTTGCATGCCGAGTCAAAATAATTTCCTCAACTTAGAAATAACATGTATCGGCAGGAAGTAGCCTTCTTGTAGCTCTGTGTGATCTCTTGACCACATGTTGCTCTTCCCACGCCTCTACATGGTCACGTCGTGAACGACGTACTTATCTGTATTTATACAGGCGAGGTAAGCCGAGGTTCTCCTCTTCCTCCACATTCACAACTGGGAGGAGCCCAGTAGAACCACAGCCTTGGAAGGCTTTCCTCTAGAGCAGATAGACGAAACAGTGCAGTGAACTCTTCTTCATCCATTTATTTCACACTGCCAGCCGGCATCCTAGGAAGGGCTGATGCTGAAAAGAGGGACTCTACAGAGTTCTGATGTGATCCCACGTGACGATTTAACCCAAACAGTGGGAACCATCGCCGCCCTTGCAGCAGTTTTCCATACATGGCTCCGTCCTTAACGGCGATTGAAGAATTCCCCTTCCTACATGACTGGAATACCTTGGGTGGCTGCCAGAGACCAAACACGACGCGCCAGCTCTTCACACGAGCCTTCAGGGAGCCGGCAGCAGCGCTCTCTTCTTCTCCAAACGGGTCCGTTTTGGCATTTTGTCATGTTAAGAGACACGAAACCAGTCTTTTCAAAACGGCTCAGGCTTGGATCAGACAGAGAACATATGTTACCAAAAACTTTCACAACTCGCAAAGAGCATTATTGGATTTAGGCCCGAACTTTGACTAGGCCATTTTAACACATTAATATGCTATGATATCATACTGTGTAGTTATATAGAGCCACACAAGTCTTTCTCAGCTCCTAACAGATTTTCTTCACATAATTGGGTCCATCCGTCTGTCGTCACCTCTGACCAACTTCCCTGTCTCCGCCAAGAAAGGCATCCCAACATCATGACACTGCCACTGCCATGTTCTTTTAGATTCCCTCCCAATAGCGTAATAAAAGTTAGTTTTGCTCTAACGTGACCAGTGGACATTTTTTTCCCTTCTTCAACATGACTGCTGTTGGGGCTGGACAATAAATCAATAACAATGTATACTGTGACAGACGCATGATGAGTATCAATAGATAACATGTCTGATAGAATATTCAATAATTTCACTGAACTGTAATCCAGGAAAGCCCAGCATTCTGGGAGATGTAGGCAGAGGAAAAATATCAGCTGTTCAGCTTCTCACGGCCAGCTAAGCTAAGTTGGTGGCATGGACTAACTCACTCACTCTTTGGTTACCTAGCAACAACTTGTTGAGTAACTTGCGCAGCAGCAGTTTCAGGTTTCGCCACTGAAATATAAACAACGTGGAGTGAAAATTGTATACGCAACAGGAAAGGTCACACCACCAGTTTGGCAGCATTTCAGATTTTTACGATACAAAATGAATCAATAATTATTGTTATCGGCTGATATGGGACGCTTATATCGTGATACGTTTTTCAGCCAGGGGGAGGGAAAACACAAAAAAAATTTCTGAACTCCAAGTCAAAAAATTTCTGAGTTTGAAAAGTTACTCCCTTTTTTATTTTGTATTTATTCTGATTTTATATCTTTAATGGTCTTAATACGTCGTCGTAATTTGAGAGATGAAACACCAGAACACCAACAATCGTCCTCGACAAATGAGAAAAACCCGTTTAGCTTCTTCCGCTAACGCTCCACTAGTGTGGCTGAACACTCTCTACTCCCCTTAAACAGCATCTTTTACAAACAATTTCAATCGCAACTTAAATATTAACGCAATGGGAGTTAATAATTTGTCAGTATGAATATTCTACATCGCCAGACAGTTTCCTGAGCGCTCCTGAATGTAACATTAATGAATCTCTTTGTTTTGCAAATGGCTGAGGGCTAATTAGCTAATGAAAGTGTGCATAATTATCACAGTGGCAAGCGGCGCTGCGCTGCGTTGATTCCCTTCAATCTGCAGAGGGCTGCCGGTCTTTTCTCCGCTGCTGTTTCCTCCAGTTCGGGTCGGAACCAGGCAGGCAGTGAGCTGGCAGTCTGCTCCCCTTTCCCGTGACATCACTTTCCCAAACACTCGCCACTGGAAGTTTGTCCATATATGGAAGAGCTCCACTTTCTCCTGTCAGGGCTATCCTACTTTTCTGCTCCGTGTGCGTGTGTGCAAGAGAGAGAGAGGGAGACATTAAGAGGAAGAGTCAGCTTACCTTTCAAGGCAGACGGACTTGGCCATTTCTCCACATGCTTGCAATTGCTGATGTTCGACACACCTTTCTGCTTTCATATATAGCGGCGTTGCTCATTGGTGGGTTGTGAGAGCAAAACCTTTTGAGTTCACGTCTGTAAAGAAAAAAAAAAAAAAAACTTCCTTCCACCTCTACAGTAGAAGAAGACAAGAATGAAACAGTCCCACAGTGGCTTTGAGCTTCTCTTTGTTTTGGCACTTTTCAGGGTTTTTTTTTTTTTTTTTGAGGCTATTCATTAAAATCTATGTCCATCTTAGATTTCTTATGAGACGTTTCTAATATTTCTCAAGCAAGAACATCATCAGTATGAATGGTATTTTTAGGTTTGGCTGTAAGGCTTTTACATTTACGCCATTGTTGTGAAATTTCCACCTGCTGAGCACATTTAAGAAATCTGGATGGAAGTTGAGATTGACCAGGAATCTTTGTTTTTTGTTTTTTTGTTTGTTTGTTTTTTCTCCAAAGTCACATATCTATTTTAAAAACTACAGACTAAAATGATATTTTTTTGTTTTGTTTTGGATGCGTTTTGTGAGAATCGTATCTTTTGAACCAACACAAAACTGTGGATCTTTGCATAATTGAAAGAAAAAAAAATACTCGTTTTACAAACACAAATCTGAAAAAGGTGGCATTTAATCAGTCAATCTTCTGGATCGAAGATAATGCTTTTTTTTTTTTTAATTTAAGACTCGGTTTGGACGTTTAAAGGTCACAACATTGACAACTCACAAATATTTTAGTCTCTAGATGTGCAAAGATTGTTGCTATACCAGATCTTCATTGAACGCAGATATTTTTAAAAAACAGTCTGAGTTTTGTTTGTGCTTAACTGAAAACACAACAACTCCATTTTGATGCGTTTTTTGGCGCCAGGCTGACCCACGTCCGGATCGTTGCAATATCAGTTTGTGCCAAAAATGATATTACACAGTGATGCGTAGAACGCTGTTCTTGTCCTTTCATGTTTCCAGCTGTTGCAAATTCAGACTTTGCATGCCAATAAGATAAGCAGCACTGTGGACGGAGAGTCTGTGGCCTGCAGCAGATTGTCATGCCCGACGTAGACGATGCTGCCCAAGAAAGTAAATGTTTTTGTTTTGTCACATATCGTGCATAATAACAAGCAACTGACGAGGAAATTAAAAAAAAAGGACCCATAGAAAAGGAAGGTTGCAAGGAAGAAAAGACCCAAGGAATGACTGAGACACAGGAAGTGAGAAAAAGATAGAGATAAAGACAAGGAAGGATAAAGAGGACAAAATGGCGGTTAGAAAATGGGAAGAAATAGGATGTAAGGAAAAACACAGCAGAATAAGTCAGAAAAAAAATAAGGGAGGAAGGAATGAGGCAAGGAATTAGACACACAGGAAGTGAGAAATAGATGGAGGTAAGAAAGGAAGCAGAAAGAAAGTGGATATGGGAGGATGTGTAAGAAAAGAAGAAATGATGGAGAAATGCAAAGAGGAGAGGAAACAACCAGTAGCAGGAAAAGGACAGGAGGAATGACAAACGTGTTCTTCTGCTCTCCTTTCTTTTCTTTTTCAGACCTGAAAAATGAGGGGTGGGGGGGATTAAATCCCACGCTTCTCCACTCTGTGTGGGAATCCTGTGAAAAACAAGAAACAGAAGGAAAGGTGGGGAGGGGTCACTCGGAACCCCATTAACTCAAGGACCGCCGCTGTCCGGCGTTACAAACACTTCTGTCCGCCGCGTAAGCTGCTGTGCACGGTCAACAGCGAGACTTTTAATCAATGTTCGTTTAAAAATCGACACCGTTTCTTTTCTCAAAGCCGAATAAAGTCTTAGGTTTGGCTCAACCTGTGCATGCAACCTTGGACATAAAGCCCGGCCGCTGACAGCCACGGCATCCAATGAGAGACCGGAGGGCGGATTCCGTCCCGAGCGTCGTCCAATCAGATTACAGCAGCCAGTTATTGATTCCAATTTGGCTGAGGTAAAGTTTTTGCGTCTGTCGCTCCTTCGCTACAAGACCTGCCTACAGCTTCCAGCGGGCTGCTCCTGCTAGGAGGGGAATACGGAGAGCAGATAGAGACAGAGGCAGAGTTGGAGGGGTGGGAGACAAAAAGAGAGAGAGAGATAGAAAGAGGAGAGAGAGAGAGAGAAAGAGAGAGAGGGAAGCCGGGGGTTGGACCGTTAATTTCATCCACACACACCGAGGAGAGTAGCCCGAATAGCCGCAGCGAAAACATCACCTCGCCCCGCTGGGACGCAAGCAGAGAGCGACCGCATCCAGCCAGCGTTCAGAAGACCCGCGGATAGTATGGAACACTATGACGGAGAGAACGACTACATGCAACAGGAAGACGACTGGGACCGGGATATGCTCCTGGACCCAGCCTGGGAGAAACAGCAGAGAAAGGTGAGCCCGACCGACCGACTGACTGACCGACTGACTTCCCGGTACCTCCGCTGCGGAAACGGGGGGGCGGGGGGGGGGGGGGGGGTTTATGTATGCCGTCTGCTCTGCTTCTAGTCACAATAAGACGCGGTAATGTTGTTGCCACGCAGCAGTGCCGGCACATTTCCTCTTCAGAGTGAGTCAAAGTGGGCAACAGTTTAATTATGGGCCTCTTTCTTTAATAATAATTAAAAAAAACAAACAAAAAAAAACACCTGCGAGACCTTATCGACCGAGCTTCTGCTCCCAAACTTTTCTCCCTCTTCCTGGGAGATTAAAATCTGTCCCGGAAGCAGCAGGGAGGCCCGCCGGGCCGAACGGGTTTGCAGCAGGGAGCAGGCGGGAGGTGAGCCGGGCTGCGGGGGGGCGCAACAGATGTCAGCCACGCGTTGGACTGGCCACCTCCTGTCATCTGGTTTATGATGCGACTTGGATTAGGCCAAGATTAACAACCATGTACCTTGCGCGCGCCTTTATGGAAAGCCTCATTTCAAATTCAACTCGAGTCGCTTAGAAGTCTTTTTTTTTTTTCCCTAAAAGTGCTCCACTCTCTGTTGCGCTTTTGACGTCCATATATCGTCCCAACTCTTTACCCCACGCGCCTCACAGCTGCTACTCCCTCCCTCTCTCTTTCTCTCTCTCTTTTTTTCCCCTCCCATCCACTCTTAACACAGGAGTATGATATGAATGGTCTGTTTCGAGAAGGGGGTGTTACATACTTTTCCTCCGCTTTGAGAAGAAAAAAAAAAGGAGGCGGAGGGGGGGTGTAGAAGGAAAAACGCTGTGGAATCTGAGTAAGCGTCGCGGTTTGGGCTGGGCTTGCATGGGAGCGAGCGTGCCCAAAAATGGTAATAATCGGCCCCTCTCGCTGCACTTGGAAAAACTTTTCCCCAACTTTCTTTTTCTTTTTTTCTTTTTCTTTTTGCTCAGTGGTAGCTCACGGCTCCCAGTTTCCTGGATTATGTCATCGGCAGGCTGCTACCGGTCCTGAGAGCAAATGCAGTGGGAAGTGAGAGGGATAAAGGTGGTGCATCAGGTGGACATCATCTCATTCATTGAAGCAATGGAGCAGCACCACCTGAAATACAAAGGCGGTCCTACATGACATGCGACCCTGAGCAGAATCTTATGTAAAAGCACCACTGTTGACCCCCTTTTTCTTTTCTTTTTTTTTTTTTTTTTGGGTGGGGGGGTGGGGGGGGGGGGGGGGGGGGGGCTTCTTGTTTGAACGTGGGACACTTCTGAGGGAGAGGCACACAACCACGTCCTATTTGTGAGTATATCACCCCAACAGTGC